>PVHY01012388.1:0-44727 GCA_004024945.1 Uropsilus gracilis | reverse complement strand
CATTTTCATTAGCTTGAGGGTCCTCCACACCCCTTTCCATAGTGGTTGAACTAGTTTACATTCCCACCAGCAGTGTAGTAGTGTTCATTTCTCTCCACATCCTCGCCAGCAATTTGTGTTGCCTGTTCTTTGGATGTGGGCCATTCTTACTGGTGTAAGGTGGTATCTCATTGTGGTTTTGATTTGCATTTCCCTTATTGCTAGTGATAATGAGCAGTTTTTCATGTGCCTGTTGGCCATTCGTATTTCCTCTTTGGAGAAGTGTCTTTTTAGTTCTTCTCCCCATTTTTTTGATTGGGCTTTTTGTTTTGCTTCTGTTTAGTTGTGTGAGTTCCTTGTGGATCTTCATTATTAAACCCTTATCACTCATGTGGAGAGCAAAGATATTTTCCCATTTGGTTGGGCATCCTTTAGTTTTTTCTGTTGTCTCTTTTGCTGTACAGAAGCTTTTCAGTTTGATGTAGTCCCATCTGTTTATGTTTTCCTTCATTTTTTTGCCATCTGTGGATGTTTCCAGAAATGGATTTCTGAACTGTGGTTCATGGAGAGTTTTGCCTGAGAAAAAACTGAATTCTTGTTGTCACTTAGTTCCACACAGTCATCTGATGTGTAAACTCTGTCTTCAAAATCCTAACCAAACAACCATCCGGATGGTACTTGTGCTTTACCTCCTCAGAGGTCTGCTCTATCTGGGGACAGTTCTGTCGATGAGAAGAGTCTTTCTTGAATTAAACTAGGTCTTATCTCCCTATAGTTTCTACCTGTTGTCTCAAGTCTCAGAGAACAAATCTGCTTCCTCTTCCACATGACACTGATATGTGCTGACACTTACTAGAATACACCAAGTCATTTTTTGTTCATGTTAAACCTGCTGATTCCTTATGATACTTCTCAGATAAAATTTGAATTCCCCCTCCCCTACTTTCCTGGTCACTTTCTTTTGTTTTTTTTATTTTTTAAGAAACTAGGTCTCACTATGTTGCCTGGAGTAGTCCCAAACCCGCAAACTCAAGTGATCCCTAGCCTTAGCCTCCCAAGGCTGGGATTACAGGCTCACACCACCACACCCAGCTATTTTTTGAGACTAGGTCTCGCTCGCTATGTTGCCTGGGGTGGTCTCGAACCCATGGACTCAAGCAATTCCTAGCCTCAGCCTCCCAGGTAACTGGGAGTACAGATGGACACCACCGTGCCTGGCTTTCTGGCCACTTTCTACCAAACTATTCCCAGATATATGCCTGACTAAGAACAATATGTCACCGAATTCAATACTTTAGCATGTACTGATCATATTTATAATAAAAGTTGGCATTTATTAAATATTAAGTGTGCTGTGTCAAGCACTCTGCATATATTAACTTAATTCCTAAAATACTAGGAGTTAGATCAATGAGGAAACTGAGGCATGCAGATGGTAAGTAATTTACCTAATTTACCTGGGAATAGACTGGAGTTGAACAAGGATTCCTCCTATTTTGACTATTATATTTCATAGTGTATTCACCTAAGATCACATTTATTTAAAAAAATAATAATTTGGGGTTACATTTTTAGTTGTCCATAGACACACATGGTCTACTTACCAAAAACCAAAGCACCTGTGCCAAAACACCATGTGTCTCTCTCCCCTATAACCTCTTCCCTTGTCCCCTTTCCCTCTGGGAACCCATAAATTCTTTCACTAAGTCCAAGATTTATTCCTTCTATATTTGATTAGTTTATATTGTTTGGTTATTTATAGTCCACAGATGAGGAAAATCATCTGACAGCTTTCCCTTTCTGATGGAGTTTATTTTACTTGACATGGTCACTTCCAAGTCCATCTTTTTATCCAAAAGCCACTAGTTCATCTTTTTAATTGCTGTATAGTATTCCATGGAATATATAGTCTGCGATTTCTTTAGTTTGCTTTTTTTGGAGTCTATATTTTCTTGTTTTTTTTTTAAATTCTGTATTTTGAGGTAACTTGGGTGCACAACTCCACGGAAATTTAGAGCTATTTGTTCACACATCTACAAGTGTATGTAACCACACAACCACTGCACCAATTATCCTCTATCACAGTCCATTGGGCCTCCCCTCCCCCATTAACCCACCCTTCACTCTTTACCACTGGTAGCCTGAATTCTAGTCAGATTTCAAGGGTTTGTTTGGATTTGTTTTTGTCTCTTCCTATGTTTTGCTTCTTTATATTCTACATGTGAATGAAACATGATTTTCGTGTTTCTCCTTCTGACTTATTTAATTTAGCATCATCCCATATACCTCTATCCATGTTGTCATAAATAGCAAGAGTTCCTCTTTTTGCATAGCTGAGTGTATACACACATGAGTTTCCTGATTCACTTATCTGTTTTGGTAAATTAGATTGTTTCCAGATCTTGGCAATTGTAAATAATTCTGTGAACACAGCACTGCATGTATCCTTTTAAATTAGTGTTTCTGTACTCTTAGCTCTGGAGATCTATAGGAGTAATTGTAGGATAATATGGTACATGTTTTGAGAACCTCCTGTTTTTCCACAAATGTGGACTATCCATTCACAAATAACATAAAAGAATTCTTTTTTCTCCTCATCCTCACCACCATTTGTTTCTGGTCTTTTTGTTATAGGCCACACTCACTGGGGTGAGGTCATATCACATTAGGCTTTGTTTCACATTTCCCTGATAAGTGATGCTGAGTATCTTTTCATGTGCTGTTGACTCCGGTTAACTTCCTTAAAGGTTTTCTTTCTTTATTTTTTAAATAAAATCAGGTGATTTGTCTCTTGTTGAGTGGTATGAATTCTTTGTAGATTTTGGATATTGTCTGTTGGATATCACCCCATCTTGAGATGTAAGGTGTGCAACATATTCTCCCATTTGGTAAAACGCCTATTCATTTTTATGATGGTATCTTTCTGTAAAGAAATTTTTTAAGCTTTTTTTTTAAGGTGACATTGGTATGATACTTCATATGGTTTAGGTAAACAGGTTCATACCTCTTCAGAGGTATGTTCACACACCATAACCACCAGCAAAGCACCGTAGTCCTTTACCACAAGCCAATAGATTTAGATTTTTAAATTATCAAATAAAATCCCCCTATCATATTTGGGTATTGCTAGTGAACCATTGCTCTTCACCTTGTACAGCTGAATTTTGAAGCCAGGATCTTCTGTATGTCTACACCAAACCTCCCCTAGTCTATTCTAATTGGCAGACAACAGTGCTACTCAAAGTACAGCTCTCATCCATTTTCCTCCCCATACATTTAGCTGACTTTCTTCTATTGAGTTAACTCCATATAGACTACATTTCCAGCTTAGCTTTCATGGATGGCTAGCTCACTTTATTTTGCTTTCTTCTTCGGATTGTTCACAGAATGTAAGTTCCCAGGATACAGAGGCATGGGTATAATTCTATGGTTTCATGGAGGTCATCTACTCCATTTTTCCTTCCTGCTAGGAGAATCAAAAGTACTTGCCATCTTGTCATATGCTTCATGTAACAGTGTTTATGCATCTTTCAGTTTTGTTTTCATCAGGGATGTGTTTGAAAATGATATTGTGCATCAGCCTTGTCAACTTGATTTCCACCTTTCTATGTAAGAAAAATATATGCTTTTATTAACTCTAAAATGAAATGTTCCTTTTTATTCTCTTCTTAGACTTATAGTGAATAATGAGTTCTAAAAGAAACTATTTGGGGCTTATTTGAGTGATTTTTTTCTACTTTGAAATAAAAGGCAAATGAAGTGGTACAGTGGGTTAAGTGATAGGGGTTAGTGTGTGTAAATGTAAGTTCTGGTATCTGTTATTCTCTCACTAGTTGGCAGTAAGAATTGCCAGCAGTCATTCCCTTTTTCAGCTTGTAAAATCTGTAAACCTAGGTGACTGGAATCAAATGAGATATAACCTTTCAGCATGCAAAAACTACCTTGAATTCTACATAATTGTTATGATGTAACTCATCATCTTCTAAAATAGTGAAGAAGCTTTATATGACTGCTTTGTAAAACTCAACTCAAGTTTATTAAAAAAAACATTTATGGGCTTTGTCTAAGAGAAACATTTCCTATTAAAATCGAGAGGACAAAACATTTAGCTTTGTTTACTGCTAGATCTTACAAAAATAGCTATCACAGATCTTTTTGGAAAATTTTTACAGCCTTGTGTGGCTACTGTTGGAAATCAGAGAGGCACTTGCAGTATTTGGTATTATAAAGGGAGTCAGACGCTCCAGCCCTGTGTTTATTCCTTGCCCCAATGTATCCTCTGGAGGACAAGACCAAGGAATGCTGGGAGCCTCTTCAAACTCATTCACACACTTGCACAATCGGGCACCAACATATTAAGATCAAGTTTTCTATGAAAATACTTATTTGCTTTCTGTGTCTGGAAAAGACATCACACGAAAAACATTTGGGATGGATCTTCAAATCTATATATTTGTATATTTGTATATATATGGTGATGAAAAATTGTTGGATTGTTTAATCTCTTTAATGCAATGTACAATATCAAAATGACTGACATAGCCTATTGGCATAAATGAAGATATTGCTGAAATAAAATCTGGCATCATTTAAAATTATTATTATTTGTTTGTTTTTGTCCAGAATATATTTTACTGAGGGGAGAATTTACTGCTTTTGAATGTTTTTAGTTTTTGTTTCTTTCCACTTAGTTTGTTCATATTAACCTATTACAAATATAGACAACTAAAGAATACACACAATCTCACAGGTTATGTTAATTTCCTTCAATGATGTTCTCTTTTTAGACTGGTAGCTCAGCTTCTACTGATGAGTTATTTATATTAATAAGTAAACAGAAAAATATAATTCTCAAATTGTCCATAGCACTTTTTTTTTACTCATTAAAAAACAAAAACAAAAGAAACAAACAAAACAACAAACAACTGCCTGCATTATTTTTCCAGCATTCCAGAAATAGCATTACCAGGGCAGTGTTTGCTCAAGTGTAGCCTGCAACTAAGACGATCTTGAGCTGGGTTACTAGAATTCAGGAAGAAGCAGGAATTTTGGGATTTCTGTATGTAAAAGTAAACTTAAGACTTAAATAGCTGTTACATTCTGAAGCATACAGAAAAGGATATCTTAATAGTCAAGAAAGAGTTGAAGACAGAAAATAATAGTGTTTACACAGGGATGAGAAACATTTTGAGCAAGGAAATTCTAGACAGTTGTAGGGAGGCTGGAAGTGGTGCCACAGAGCAGATGTTTGCAGGCGAGGAGAAGACGGGTTCTGCTAGGTAAGAAACGTGGTAAGACAGAACGAAAAGGAAAAATAACTAGAAATTCTCTGAAAAACATGGTGGTTACCAGAGTGAGGGAGGGTGGGAGGTGGAGAAGGGAAAGGTGGGGTGTAACGGTGGATGATGGTGATTGAAGCCTGTACAGCTGCGGAGGGTGGAGTCCTACTCTCCAAATTAGTTATGTAAATGCTTGGCAAATCCATGACATCTGGGAGGAAAAGTCAGTTTAGGTAGTGAGCAGGTGGAACGATGGATGATGTGTCTGGCTGTGGAGTGGAAGTGCCTCAATCATTTCTTTGTGAGAGAATCCAGTGAGCGCCAGCAGCATCCAACATGGGAGACGTGTACACATTTTTTTATCAATCTGTGCCACAAATCAGTTGTTTTTGTGGAAAATGAAATGATTCACATAACATTTTTCTTTCTTTAATTAATTTCTCTCTCTCTATATATATATATATATTCCCACTTCCCCCCACACACTCCCCCCAGTTGTGTACTTTAGTTTGGTTCTTAGCTTGTTTTGACTTTTCCTCCTGATCTTTTGCTTGTTTTTCCTATATCCCATATATTAGTGAAACCATTTGGTGTCTGTTTTTTTCTTTCTGACCTGTATCTGCTAATATGATTTCTTCTAGGTCCATCCATGTTATCATAAATTTGTCAAATGTGTCATTTTTAATGGACGAGTAATAGTCCATTGTGCATATATACCATATCTTTTTCATCCAGTCATCTGTCTTGGGATATTTGGGTTGTTTCCATGTCCTCGAAATTATAAATAGTGCTGCAGTAAACATCCGAGCACAGGTGTCCATTTGTACAAGCATTGAGGTCTCTTTTGGGTAGATTCCCAAGAGAGCAATTGCTGGGTCAAATGGTAGTTCCATTTCTGTTAAGTTTGAGGGTCCTCCACACAGCTTTCCATAGTGGCTGGACCAGTTTACATCCCCACCAGCAGTGTAAGAGTGTTCCTTTCTCCCCACATTCCTGCCAGCACTTGTTGTTCCCCGTTTTTTCGATGTGGGCCATTCTCACTGGTGTAAGATGGCATCTCATTGTGGTTTTGATTTCCAGTTCCCTGATTGCTAGTGACATTGAGCAATTTTTCATGTGTCTGTTGGCTATTTGTATTTCCTCTTTGGAGAAGTGTCTTTCTGGTTCTCCCCATTTTTTACCTGTTTTTTGTTTTGTTTTGTTTTTGTTAAGTTGTGTATCTTTGTTATCAGACCCTTATCACTTGTATGGAGGGCAAAAATTTTCTCCCACTCGGTTGGGTTTCTTTTTGTTTTCTCTGTTGTCTCTTTTGCTGTGCAGAAGCCTTTTAATTTGATATAGTCCCAGCTGTTTATGTTTTTCTCCATTTTTTTTTTTTGCCAGCTATATATATGTCCAGAAAGGGATTTCTGAATTGTAACTCATGGAGGGTTTTGCCCAAGTTTTCCTCTACGTATTTTATGGTTTCATAGCTTACCTTCAAGTGTTTTATCAATTTTGAGTTGGCTTTTGTACATGGTGTGAGGGAGGTGTCTTGGTTCATTTTTTTGTATGCCTTGGTCCAGTTTTCCCAGCACCATTTATTGAAGAGGCTGTCCTTGTTCCATTGTAAGCTTTCAACGTAACATTTTTCATAGAGAAAATTTCAGCAGCAGCAAAGGTGAGGCCTACTCTCCAGTTTTCAGGATGATGGCTGCAGTCTGCAGGCTGGGGGTCCCTCCAAGCTGCTCTCTGTCACTCTATCCACTCCATCCCAGTGTCTGCCTGATATTCAAGGGGGAAGCACACCATTCTCAAATTTGTCTTTCTCACTGGGGGCCCACCTGAGTCCCCTGAGTGCTCTCACATTATCTCCCAGGATCGGATCCCAGCTGCAGCTCTGGCTTCTCCAGCTTGACTATGAGACAGGGTTTCACCCCAGAGAACACCTTTCCCCCCACAACTCTGTTGCTGAGTATTGAGTTTCCTGGGCATCTCTTCAGTAATGCACAGGAGGTGCTGCAGTTTCACCCCAGGTCATAGGATCCTCTGAATCTAGAGGGAACTGGGGACCCTCCAGTGTGAGTTTCCCAGGAGTGAAGCAGGCAACTTCCTTGGACGCCATCTTCAGATTCCACCGCCCCCAAGGGCACAGTTGCATTTTCAAGTTTGATGGTGATTCCCAAAATGTCTTGCAAAGCAGTTGTTCTTTGGACGCAGATTAACAACAGACCGGGGCATTTTCTAGTCCCAAGCTATTTTTTTGGTCAATCTGATGGAAGAACATTTTCCCTTTGATTTAATTTATGCTTGCTTTGTGAATGTGATGTTGAATGTTGAATACCTGTTACTCATTAGTCATTTGTAGTTATTAATCTGTAAATGGCCTAATCCTATCTACTGACTTTTTTTTCCCCACTGGGTTCTTTTCTTTTTGATTTATATGGGAACTTCCTATTTTCCTTTTTCTGTTCTATACATTGCAATTATTTACTCCCCGTCTCCTGTTTATATTTCAGTTTTGTGTAAGGCACTATTTGGCATAATCAGCATGCTTGAGAAAACTCTCTTTTGTGGAAAAATAGCTCTCTGTCTCTCTCTTTCTGCATATTCCTTTGTCTCTCTCTGGTTTATTAAAAATTCCCCCTCATCCATCACCTTTAGGGCTAGGCACTGAAATGGCTAATTGATTTGAGAAAGAGAAAAGCGATTTCTGACATTTTAGGAGCTTGGTCTGGGTGTTGCTATGGCCTCACCTGATCCTTATGGCTAACACATCATCTTTTTATGTTGCACTTAAACACTTTTGCCAAATGTCAACATCCAGCAAGACGCCTGCGTAGTCAAGATGGATCTTGAAAAAACAAAAAACCAAACAACAACCACCAAACAAGGTTCAGTATCTTGCGAATCACAGGAAAGGCCACATGATTAATATGAGTGACTTGTTGCATTATCAGTTTTATGTTTGCTTTACACTGATTTCCCAGGTAGTGGTTATTTATGAACATACTCAATAATCTTTCTCCCCTACTTTTGATAGTGTTCAATTCAAAGCAAAATGCTTCTTTTTTAAAAGTTTGTCCAGATCACTTCGTACAAGCCCAAATCCTGTAACATGACCTTCCTCTTGGTTTATTCACTGAGATCCCCACGCTGTGGCTTCTCTCTCACTGCAACGGGTGATAAAAACCTATGTGTTCAGCTGTGCTGCATTCCTGTTGGTCACTGGAGAGAGGGCGTTGAAAGCATATTCAAACATGGACCTTCTTTATTTTTCACTAGAAAAGGCTATTTTCCAGTTCAGTACAATCACTTCTCGATTGAATGCCTCAGTATGTGTGAGTTCTATAGTAATTAAAACTCTGAGAGATACTATATACATTCAGGTAAACAGTAAATATCAGGGAGACAGTGTGTACTAGATTTGAAATAGCACTTCACTCAACCGTATTTGTTAATGTCCTTAGCTTTGACGTCCTCATCTGTAAAGGGAGACAATAACTTACCTTTCAAGGTTCAAATGATGTGTAGTATATGGAGCCTTTTGTAACCTAGGACAATGCTCTGCCCATGTGAAAGACTGAAACAAATGGAATGTTGGAGCTGGAAGAGAACTGACCTGAGTGCACACCCCCTTTTGTTGCCTCATTTTATTTCTGAGGAACAACAACAACAACAACAACAACAACAACAACAAAACACAGAGAAAAATAATTGACTTATTTTAGATCATGAAACAACCTCGAGGCTGCCTTGTGTTAGATTTCTAGTCTGAGATCCCTTCTATTGCATGACATATCTTTTTTCCTCTTTATTTTCTTCCTTGTAATAAAAATCAATCTATGAAATGATTTTTGATGGATCAGACTATCTTCCCGAGATTAGCTCTACTAAATCCTCCAAACAATTAGTAGCATTAAAGATTTCTGGGGGTTTATGAGATTACAATTAAATCTCAAATGTTTATTTAAAATACTAATTGCTGGATTTTTCATGTCCAAATAACTCTTTCTGAATTACCTGCATTTTTTTCCCCCGCTTGAATATATGTATCTTCTTCATCTAACCAAGATTTAGGGTCTTATTTTATCATGTTTTTACTTGGAAATAATTGGCTGGTAAGCAGTTGTGGTTGCTCTGCTCTGCAAGACAGAGTTTAAAGGAGAAAAAATAATCCTGGAAGCTGAGGAAAGTCTTCTCTTCACTGATTACAAATTGCTATATATATGCCAGTCAACTCTTGGTTCTGGTTGCTTATTCTTTGTAACATGCTTGACTGCACAAATCACAAAGTAGAGGGATCAAAAGATCTTCTGGAATCTGTATCTGCTGTGTTATATGCTCAGCAACCCTATGGTACACAAAAGCCCTGGGCCTGAAGTGTGAACCAAAATTGTAAGAAAGCACATTACACTAGCAGCAATGACAGTATTGAAGTCGGGTGACAAAACAAGCAAAGCAGGGTACTTACAAGCAGGAGCACTGACACTTTAAACCCGACCACTCCCCAAGTTCATACCCAGTCTGCGTGCAGTAGTGAGACAAAACTATTTTTTAAAAAAAGCGAAAAAATATTTATTCACGAAAAAGAGAAAATAGGCGAGTCACTGAGGGTAGGAGGGACTCCTTTGCCTATCTTACCACACAGTTCCATCTAAGTCCAAAAAGTTGCATGTGGGTCCTTCAGCCACGTGAGTCCAGAAGATGGCGTTTGTCTCACATTCAAACCAACAGCAGGAGCTTCAAATCAAACGAAAGAGTAAAGATGGCATCTTTGATCCGTGTCCAAGAGGCACAAATCTGGTATTCTTTCTGCTTCAACCCTGAAGCGGCCGGAACCACCAAGACTCACTCAAAACAGCAACAGCAGCCATCTCAGACATCTTGTGCTGAAAATGGCAGTGCCCCAAGTTCTCTTCAGGCCTCCAGACAAATCCCAAGGTTTCAGTTTCCAAGCAAGTTGCCAAGTACTGAGTTTCCAAGACAGCTCGCACAGCTCCCAAGTTTCTCCAGCTGCTTCCCCGGGCTCCTCGCTGGCGTGTGCTGAGGATGGAAGCCCACAACGTGTCCTCCTTCCCTGCCACGCGGCCACACATAGCAGCTACAGCTCCGGGAACTCCAGCCTCCTTGCTGCTTCACCGCCTTCTGCCTCTTGCTCTATGGCCATACCGCTTCCTAAATCCCCCCTCTCTGTCCCTCCCCCCAGAAATCTTGGCTGCCCTTCTCCGGGTCTCCATCCACCAGGGCAAAATGGCGCAACACAAAGGCAGTGTTACAAAGGCGGGGCTACGGATCCCCAGTTTGACCACGTCACCCCCTGTGTTCTAAGCATTGTGCTGTCAGATATTTCTCGTGTGCCTTCTCCACGTTGCCTGGGAATCGATTACACACTCCGATTTATTACTCTACTATTATATTACAGTAAATATCTGCTCTAGTCAAAAGGATATAGATCATGGGAAGTGACTTTAAGGTAGGTGAGAAGTGAGATGATCAAAGGGGCCTTTTCATTCCCGCCCTCATTCATTTTTCACACATTTTGGACACCTATTTTGTGCCACAGTGTTCTGAGCATGTGGTATGAACAGACAAGTCTACCCACCTAGAGCGTCCTAATAACACAAAGAGCAGAAGACACAAGGCAAGGAGACTCGGGGCTACCACTCAGAAGAGACAGTTCTGTATCTTCTTTCAGCCTTGAAGGTCAGTACGGTTTGCAGGCTGAGCCCCCTGCAGTGTGTTCCTTGTCGCCAGCCATTGATAAGGCTTCAGGAAGCATACGGCAACTTGACTACTGGTATAGGTGAATTTAGAGGAATACGTGTTTGCTTTCCAAATTCACAGATGACATCTCTGATGCACATGCAAATGACAGATTTATCATAGCCACTGATAAGAAAGCTTAGGAGTCCGGAACAGAGGTAATTTCGAGGCAGTTTTGTAATCAATACAACATTTCTCCACAAGTCTGGCAAAACACATTGCAAAAATGCCAGAGAACGTTGGATCCTATGAAGAGAACGTTACAAAACCAAATATAGTTTACTGATATGGAAATTGAATCTGAAGCAGTTCAATGAGGCATCTAGGATCACCAGCTACTAGGTGCCAGAGCTGCAAACAGTAGCAACTAATTTAAACCTAACAACCTTGTAATCAGTACGACATTACTCTTTATTTACAGATAAGTGAACTAAAGTCCCTAAAAGATATGCTATTTGCCTCAAGCCACATCACTATTAAGTGTCTGTCGGGGGCAGGATTTGTCCCCAGAAATTTGACTCCGCATTTCATGCTTTTCAATCCATCCTCCTCTGCCTCCCCTTCCCTCAACCTCTCTGCATTTATACCTACTTCCCCCCCACGATACTGTGCCCAATGCACTTGAACACATATGCATAGATGCACATGCCACAAAGCATTCTAAACATGGGAATGTGTGTGTGTGTGTGTGTACATGCACTCTTAGCTTCTCAGTGTGTCTGCAGAATTGTGATTGATAAATGACTCAACTAGGAGAGTAAAGAGCCTGATTCTGTTTTATCTTCAGCCAGGGGAAAGAAAAGACATTCTTTAGGCATTCTAAGCATAAGGCAAGATGAATGGAGTGCTAATTAGCTCAAGCTCTCTAGGCCTGCTGTCCTTTGTTGGGGGCCAAGAAGGGAAGAGGTTAGATGGTGCATAACAATATGGTCCACTGGCCTGATTACAAGACTCTAAGAGGGCTTTGGAAGCAGGAGCATATGGACATTTTGCAATATTTACAGGAGGAAATGTTGCTCACTGGCATCCAGGTTACAAATGGTTTCATGTCAAAAACCTCTTCAGTTTCCTCCCATCAAGTACTGTGACTTGCCATCTTCTTAGACAATAATTTTTAATTAAAAATATATTTTACTCAGTCACAACCTGAACTATGATTTTTCTAGAGGAACATGTGGAAAACACCATTGTCAAGGTAGTTTAATGAGAAGAATGTTAGTTTATGGAATCAGACATCACAGGGTTAAGGCTGCTTCTGCTCTGTGCTTTCATTCCCTCTCTGTCCTACCTTAAGCAAATCAAGTTGAGGCACCCTGGTTTTTAAATTAATGCTCTCAAAATTCAAATTACCTCTCAATATTACCTGGAATTTCAACCTTCTATAGAGCAAACACTTTTACTTCACCCCTGGAGGCCTCATTTTCATACTGGTTTCTTCATAAATTTTAGATGGCATTCCTACCCCATTACTCCAAGTCTTCTACCTCACTGTGGAAATGGATGCCTTGCCATCTTCTCATGGCATGATCTCCACTCCTCGTAGTAATATAGTCTTTGTCTTCTCTTAGAGCCAGTGTCCCTGTTCATATAAAAAAACCAGTCCTCCCACAATTGCACTGAGTCCCATTCCCTTTATCTTAACCAATGTTTCTGTTCTTCAGGTTATATCCTCTTTCTCTTGTAACATCAGCTTGTCTTCAATCAGGTCATTTCTGATAGCCTTATAAATGTGACAAATAAATGCCTTTGTATTTTCTCTTTAGACTACATCTCTACTAATCTGTTATCCAAGTTCTCTCTTCTCCTCACTGTAAAATCATGCAAGAACTGTCAATACTCTGTTTCTTCTCCCCAACATCTGCCGCTAACTCCAGATTTATCTCACTTCAGATTTTAGTCTGTCCATTTGACAAATCTTGCTTTTGGCAAGATCACCAGTGACTTCCATAATATAAATGTGATAATCCACCACCATTTCTTGTACATTGTTGACACCATCACCATCTTTTTCTTGGAACATCTTCTTCCCTTGTCTTTTGTACCTTTACATTTAACCTGATATCCTTCTACCTCACTATCTTACTACCTTCTTTCCTTACTATCTTTTATTGGCTCTTGTTTGATGCAAACCTGAACTCTTGGTCCTAGGCTCTCTGTTAATTTTATACACTTACTAGATTCCCCATGACCCCCACTTCCCTGCAATTTTTTCTTTCTTGGGCACTATTTTTATAATCCTTCATACATGGCACCTACTAAAAGCTGATGAGTAAGAGTTTATGAAGGCTTGAAGTAGTGTATATGATTGAACATGCAATGTTGTCTTAGCAGATTTTGTAGGTCTTACAGTCACAGCTTTCTGAATATGGGAGGCAAACTATTTGTTGTGAAGCTGAGACTTGAAACGTCCTGCTGTAAGGTGGGGCAAGACCTGAATCAAACATTTTTTGAGACTGGAGGTTTGAGTCCTGGACAAAGAAGGACACCGAAGTAGATTTGACAAGAGTTGGGAATGAGTGGACATGAAGACTGAAGAACAGAGCAGAATTCCTCCCCATAATTCAAATCCACACAACTTAAAGTTAAGGTTTTAATACTGGTAATAAACACATTTCTCTCTAGTGACCGACTGATTCCCACATTGCAGCTAAATTTACTCTTCTGGCTACACTTAAATTGACACGATGATATAGTGGCCTGATTTTCTTTATGAAATCAGCTCTAAAAATTATTCTTGTAGCCAGACACATTGCTCTATTTTGAACTTTCTACTGTAGCTAAAGATCACTTTGTTCCTTTTCTTTGGTTTTGGCCAAAGGCTATTTCAAAAGCAATGAAATTATGATCTTGTTCTGTGGGAAGAAAGAGGAAGGTCTAGAGGGAAGACTGATTTGGACTAACAGATGTAGTTTCAGACATATTAGGTTTAAGGTGATGTCAAGATTTCCCCATGGAAATGGCAGAGATGGAGTGTGAGCTCAGAGAATAGTACCAAAAGGGAATACAGGTTGGACATTCTACAGAATGTAATAACTCTGAGGTGTAGTTAAGAGCAATGTTGTAAGGGTTGAGACTGCAGATTATATATATACACCACCAACAAAGGAAGTCAATCAAAGAGACAGACAAGATGCAGACAGAGGTAAACAAAATTCAAGAGAGTAGAAGAGGAGACATTTTGTATTGCCAAGAAGGGTAGATATTGAGCTGGCAGTGGTGGTGCACAGCTTTAATTCCAGCCTAGGATGGAGGCTGAGGCTGGGAATCACTTGCATTCAAGACACACCCCAGGCAACATAGCGAGGCCTAGTCTCAAAAAAATAGCTGGGCGTGGTGGTGCATACCTATAATCCGAACTATTTGGGAGGATGAGGCTGGGATCGCGGATCGCTTGAGTCTGGGGTACCCCAAGCTATGAGAGTCTGCAGTTTCCCGGAGCAACATAGCAAGACCTATCCTCAAAACAAAGGGGGGGGAGGTAGATATGCTGAATATGGGGTATGCAGTTTAAAAAACCTAAATTTTATTGGAAAGTTGACCTTGGAGAGTGCATTATCAGTGAAGGGGCGATACTATGAGCCTTATTGAAAAAGAATTGAGTCAATAATAAGAAAAAGCAGATAAACAGACGAGATAGAACTCTAGGGGATCTTATTTTCAGAGGGAAGGCATTTTTAAAATAGCTTTTATAGGCTAGTATTTTATTTTCCAGTGAATGAGATACACTTATATAAAGGCTAAAAGATTCCCCCCAAAAAAGTCAGAAAGTATCTTTTCATCCTATTTTAAGATTTTTATTTTTTATTTCATTTTTTGAGGTAACATTTGTGTACAACACTGCGTGAGATTCAGCAGTGTAAAAGTACACCTCTTCAGATGTATGTCACCATACCTACCACCAAGGACCCATCCTTCTTCATTCATTGTCCACTGTACTCCCCTCCTTGTTTTGTTCCATCCGTTTTGTAAATGGTGAGAATTCATCTTTTTGCAACTGAGTAGTATTCCACTGTGTATATATGCAACATCTTTCTAGTCCAGTCCTCTGCGCTTGGCACTTGTTGCTTCTGTAACTGAGCTATTATAAACCATGCTGCAATGAATCTGGAAGGTCCCATGTCCCTTTTGAATGACTGTGTTTGCATTCTTCAGGTAGATACCTAGGAATGGAATTTCTGGATCATATGGTAGATCCCATTTTAATATTTTGAAAATGATTTAAAGTTCCTGTGTGTCCACCGTGTTCACTGGATTTCTTCAAATCCTTAGTAAATACTAAAAAAGAGCAAAGAGGAAAGCAAAAACAAAATTAAAAACAAACACAGGAAATGCAGCAATACAGATGACCACCACTATTGTTTGGATAAACATATTTGCAGGCAATTATCAATATATATGTTAATGTTCTTTTCAGTTTTTGATACCCCATCTGTGTGGTTTAAACCTTAACCACAGAGATAGAAAAGAGCCCTCTATGTTGCATAGATAGGGAAAAGGAAAGAGAAATTGCATCACTCACAGAGGATTGCCAGTTCTGTCTTCTTACCCATTAACCCTTGATAGAAAATTCATGAGTTGAAAGCCCTGTCCAATGGGATGCATTTTATTTTATTGTTTTAAGCAAAATCAGTATCTCACTGTAGACTCCTGTTATCCAACTCCCCTTTTTTGGGTCTTAGGGTGATCAGGGGGAGTAGAGTTTGGTTTCAGGGAATCATCTTCCATCATGGATTGGATATAAACTTCAGGCTATATATAGCAAGACATTTAAAGCATTTCTCCTTGCATGAAGTTTGTCTCATTTTCATGTTTACAAAATAGAGCAGCTTTTCACTGGCCCTTTCTCCAAGGCTATCATATCAGAATTGGAGTTGTGTATCTTACTAGTTTACTTCCTGCTAAGATTCAGGCAGAGAAGAGAATGTCTAAAAATATTGATTCAGCTACTTTGTCACGTTCGGAGATTCAAGTTTAATAAATCAGGACATTCTTCTGGCAGGGTCCTCTTGACAAACTACAGTATAATACTTTGATTCATGATATACAGTGAGCCAAATGATTGTTGCTTTCTGAACACTTGCCTCCGACTCTATTAGGCTAAAGAAGAAGTAGTACATCTTCAAAATAGGAAGCTCCTTTTATAGGCTAGAACCAGTGTCCCTTTTTATTCTAATCTCGGAGATCAGATAATCACAAAGAGAACTTTAAAAAGTATTTTCTGTTCATGGATATGCACATGTATGTATTATACTATATACACATAGAATTATACTGCCTATTATTTGGTAACTTGCTTATTTCATTTCATGATATAGTCCACATATCAATACATACAGATTTATGCTATTACACTTAATGGCAACATGATGATTCATAAACTATGTCACCAATCTGATGTAGATTAGCTTTGCCTGTATTTCAGCGTTACATAAGGGAACTTATATAGCATATATTCTTTCAGACTTTCTCTTTACATTATATTTATAAAATTCATTCATGGCGGGCCATTGTTTGCTAAAGCTTAAGAGCCTTTTTTTATGGATCGTCCTATTAATACTTTCAGATTAAATGTTCACACATTGAATTTCTAAAACTTTCCAGTGACCATAAGACTAAGTATTAAATGTCTTCTGAATTGTGTAAGCATTGCAATCCACAGCAGCATACAATGGGCTGAAAAAAAATAGATGAATATTTGTTTGGAAAATAACTGCTAAGCAAAATATCAACATTTACTGAAAACACATTTCTTAAATGAGATGCACAGAACTCTCTGTGCCCTCCTCCCATCCACTCTGATAAACAGATGATTATTAATAATTGCTAAAGTGAAACAGGGCTCATTTCCAATTCTGGCTTTATTTTTTTGTTTTTATGGATGAAAGTGCCAAAGAGACTTTGTTTTCATAAATAACTATATGGCGATAGATGGAGGTATTTTTCTTTTACAGCCATTTCACTCAATTCTTTAAACGTACACAATTATGTACTGGAGAACTACAAAGCCATCATTAATTTTGTTGGGGAAAAGCACTGGAAATTAGCTGGTTTACAGAAGAATTTGCTATCTTGTCATGAAAGTCATTCACTTTCTCAAGTTGATTATCATTTATGATTAGCTCCAGGTTCCTGAGATGTCTGTTTTTTTTCTTTTTTTTCTGTTTGGACTATTTTGTTGTTAAAATAAAACTGAGCTATAGAGAATGCATGAAATAAGTCTATGGATTCATCTAGACCAAGTGGATAGCCAACAATAGGACATCACAACTCAGAAAATAACTAGATCCACCTATGCTCTGTCTCAAACACCCTCTCTTCCTCCATCAGGCCAAAGTTTAACAAAACTGAGAAATTCTGTCTGTGTTTATAGGGAGTCACTAAGTAACGGATGGAGGACCAAGATAACAGACATTTGTGTTAAAGAGGAACACACAATGAAGCAAAGCTTTGAACAATGCAAGAGAGGATAGAATTAGACAAACTGCATTATAAGAGGTTCATCTTGTCAAGGAGGAGATTCTGTTCATCATAGAAGGCTGAGAAGAGATGTTCATTCACCAAAGATTTATTGAGCCTGTATAAGCTGGCAACTCTGTAGAAAGCACTAGAGAGCGATCTTACAGAGGAAAACAAGCTGTCCTTAGATTTTCCTGCTAGATGAATTTAGTCTCTTCAAGATGGAGGAAATGAGGTCATGGGTCTGAGAGCTGCGTAGCGGAAGGCAGATTTGGAAATTTCAGGAGCATGGACAAGATTTCAAAATGCTGCAGTGAGGAAAGCCCTCTGGAATCAACACACTTTCTTGGCAATGTCTGAAAAAAGCCAAGCTTACGATTCTGTTTTGAAAGCTCAGCTTAGAATGCTCAGATTATACATCACGGCAAATCTTATTGATTCCAGTTTTAAAACTGCACCATTCATGGAGTCATGCCAAAACACACATACCAAATTAAAGCACAAAACCCAATAAAACATAATAAGACCTGAAGACTGCAAACTCAATTGCTTATTAAAAAACGATTAGCCTTAAAATGTTAGCTTGTCAGAAAACAATTCCCCTCCACCAATGTCAGCTTTGAAGGTCAGCTAATTGGAAATATATAGAATTAGGACAGGCATGGAATTCAATAAAGCAGACCTTGCAGTGGAGGAACTTAGCTCCGGGCCATTGCTGGTGGAATTAGACAGGCTTCCTTAGGCCTACGCCGCCCACAGTTCAGTGACCCCCAGAACTAGCCTTTCTGGTATTTTGAGTCCACCAGTCATAACTAAATTCATCTTTCTAAACATCCTGTTTGATCTACTCTTTTAACATGTCTCTTTTAGATGCTCAAAAATCCAAGGATGCTTGAATATTTTAAAAATGAAAGTATCCAAATCAGCTGACTGGTGAGTTTTCTTTCATGTCTTGCTGTGTTTCAGCCAGGTAGCTTATTTTTTTTTTCAGTTCTTTCTGTTTCAGAATTAATCTGTAGTTTTGATTTTGGACTCCTATCAAGTGGAGTGTGATTACTGAGGTTTTAACATTCAAACTGACAGAGAGTTGTTGAACTTGATCTTATCTTTTGTGGTGAGAGAGGGGTGTTTCTGGTAAATGCGCTGGACTTCTGAAGACTTGGGAGAAGTGGCTTTTGAAAAGGATGCAAATGGCAGGGCATTTTGCCTGAGATTCCTCAAGCTGAGAGAACTGCAGAGTTGACTTGGGGAAAGTTATTTATATCATCACTGAATAGAACGTGGAAAAGATGCTATTTCATTTCAAACAGGACAAATATGATGCCCTTTTGTTACTATGAACTCAAAGAACTTGAACTGGAAGGGATTTTTCTAAGTCATCTGGCCAAAAGACTTCCTAACGCTAATTTTTTGACAGAGTTAGAAATAAAATAAAAAAGCAAATAACAAATTTATCTTTATTGGTTTCTAATTCTGAATATTATGCTCTTTCTACTATTTGGTTCTAAAGTATTCCTTTTTCAATGGATATATATGGTGGGATGTTTACAATAAAACAATGGTGGTTTCTCAGTATATTTAAAAAAATGTATTCAATGGTGAAATAACTTTCTGGGACTACAACATCGACTTTGGAAGACAGAGAAAGAGAGAGTATGCTCTCTAACCTGTCTCGCGGTGCTTGGTTAGATCAAATAAAGCAATCTTCATTCTTCTGGACTTTGGTGCAGGGCTGACATGACTATGTTAGGAATCGGGCAGCTTTCTGTGAGGGGATCAGGCTCTTAGATTTCCTCAATCTCCATCTTCCTCTGTGTGCTCAATATCTTTACTCCCCTGTGCAATCTGCCGTGCCCTTGTTCCTCTACTCCGTCTTCCGCCAAATAGGCTCCCATTTTGGAAAGATTCATCTTGGAGTCACTTCTCCAAGTTAGGTGCAAGGCAAGGATGAGTTGCCAGTGCTGGGATGCTTCCTGCTCTATTTCTAGCTACCCTTTCCCATGTACATTGATCTTTCCTTCTCCAGCAACTCAGTTCCATATGGGATCTAAATTTGAGTCTCGTTTTCACCAATTGGAATGTCATCCATTCTCTACCTCGCTGCAGCCACCTCATTTCTTTTCTCTACTAAACACATTGTATTCACTTCCCTCATTTATTCTCACTCACTTTTCAATTCATTCCAACTTGGTTTTTCCTCGATTCAGCTAGAACTTCTTTGATCAAGGTCAACTCTAGTATCTATGGTTTTAAAACCAACGGTCAGTTTGCCATTTTCATCCTACTGAAGTCTGATCATCATTTCACCTATTGGCATGTTCCTCTTCATCAAACACAAGATACTGCAATATAGTGCAAGATAGCCCCATTTCAGAGCCTGAGTATTTGGTTTTCCTGCTACAAGGCTTTCTCTTTTTGATATATGTTCCATCCTGTCTCTGAGATAATATTTCCAATTTATAAATGGGTTTTGCTAATGGTGACAACTATCACTGCTATCATTCTTTGCAGCAGCCCAAAACTTCATACAATACGTAGAGCCATTTGTTAATTCTTTGTGTCTTCTAGTTATTGTCTGTTTCTCCCAGTACATTAAGTACATGCAGTGTTCATTCATTGCAATATTCATCCCAGTACATGCAGTGTTCATTCATTGCAATATTCATTGCTATACTTTCAGAATGCGGCATGGTGCTTGATACATAATCATTATTTAAAGGTTTCTTGAATGTTTTAATGACTAGATAAATGCCAATAGTCCCACAATCTTTTTAGTAGCATCAAGTTGACGATTCATGCTAATTCCTTTACACTCTGTCTCTGTAATGATTCTAATGTCTGTACCGTTCCATCCTTATTTCCCCTTCTCTTGTTCAAGTCACCATGGCCTCTTCAATCATTTACTAAAAACCATAACTCACTTGCTTTTTCTCTCACTAGTCTTCATTCCATCCTAAGTACTGTAAGTAACCTTATACTCTAATGAATCTCAGAGTTTATCAGAAAATCCATGACCCTAGATTTTTTCTAGAACTTCTTTTAAGCTTTCTCTCAGCATTTATGGCTCTTGAAGACCTGAATGACTCTAACCTCTCTCATCATGTCGAATGAGCTCACCTCTTTTATTTTTTTATTCATACCTCTCTTAAGAAAACTTTATACTCACTGTGGAGTTATTATGACATGTTACTAGGATGAGAACACACCGAGGGAGCATACATACTTTGTTCTCTAATAGAACTCAATGAAGTTAGCAAGGTCTATAAATACTTGTGTAAATTGCTGCACAACCCTTTTCTTGCAGTTCGATGTTGAGAATCCAACTGTACTTTGAATAAAAGAAATAACTGATTACAAACTTATCTAATGTTTGGACATAATTAGAATGATCTGTTAGGTGCTCTATATATTAACGCTATGGAAGACTTATCAGTCATGGTAAAGTTAAATATTTTTGCAGAAATAATCCTCGCAGCTTTCTTAGCAAAAATAGGAACAATCCTGTCCTCAGACACTGTTGAACTAAAAGGCCATCCGATTAATCACAAGAGCCTTAGCAAAAACTGGTGATGCATGTAGCCTTTCTGCCAGACAGATCTGCAAGATATGAGGAGAACAATAGCCTCAGGCAGAACACATGAGAGATGAAAGTGTAAAATGTTGGAGTCCACTCTGGACATTTCCATCCCAGACTGACTTCCTGCAGTTATGAATACGGACCCTACAAACAGGCTGTTTAGACACCCATCACCATCCTCCTAGTCTTGCAGGTGACATTTTGAGTAGCTTAGCAAAGGAGTTCCAGGAGGCAGACATAGACTTGTCATCTTTCAAAAAATTTTTTGAACTGTCCAAATGCTAGAGAAAACAGTCTCTTAGAAGTAAGGGTCATCCATAAGTAGGAATTGACTTTTGTGAGGTATTTTTCTTAACAAAGCAGTTCTCAATTCTACCGGCCATTGAAGTTATCTGGAGAGTCTTCAAAAATTCACATATCCACCCCACACCCTGCAGATTCTTATCCAGTTGATCTGGGGAGAATCTCAGATCTGGTGTATTTTTTGAAAGTTCCCCAGGTAAATCTCATTTGTTGCTAGTGTTGAGAGCGATCGCAATTCACTGAAGATTGACGTTCTGCTGTAGGATATGAAGCAGTAGAATAATTGCTATTCAGAGGCTTCTGGTTTCATTCTAACATTGTTTTTTTTTTTTTTCTCTCATAAAAACTATAAGCAGTAGGTGTGAGTGCTACCACTCACCAACTGCAGTGAATGCCAGTGAAACGCCACACTCACAGAATATCAATTAGTATTCCACCGGGCACTAGCTGTTCCACCTGTATTTTTTCAACATTTAAGAGAGAGTTGACATGCTGTGTGTAACCTCTATCAATCACGGTCTAGGCTCTGGCTAAACACAGTGCATGACTGACATTTGAGATACTTCATGCTTTATCCCTGTTTATCTTCTTATCTGCTATTTTCATCTTATGCCATGCCTGATTCTCTTTCCAGCTTATGGTCCAATCACACTGAATTATGTTAAGTCTCTCTGCTACAGTGATGCCTAGGCTTTTTATGTCTGCAGGCTTTTGCACATGCTGCATCCTCTATTTAGACTGTCTTGCCTGCTGGAAAAAAAAAATCCTGCATGTTTGTTTGAGATCTCTTAATGGTGCATATTTTGAGTAAGCCGAACGTCCATGGTGTGTGTTGCATGCATTTTCATTACTTCCCCAAGAATGTCTGAACCTTCATAAAGGTGAAGATCCTGTCCTCTTGGTTCAACACAGTTATGCACAGAGGAAGCGCACCCTGCGAACGTCTGGTCTCCAACTGCCCCAGTTAAAGTCCCTGTCCTCATCACTCTGTCCTTCTTGGTTCACAGAGCACTTTAATTTATTTATTTTTAAAAGTATTTATTATTTATTTGTTAGTTTGTTATATTATTTCTTTTATTTTACATTCTTATCTGCCCCGGGGTTCTCTCACCACCTTGTCACCCATGAACCATCATCTTTGTCTTTTGTGCGTTCCTCCCACTCCTGATTCTCCCGTCCCCCTCTCATGCTCTATGCGTCAATTTTGCTAAAAATTAGTTTTAAATTTTTCATGTCTGTTTGTTTACCTTTTGTCCCTCATATAAGTGAGACCATCTAGCTTTTCTCTTTTTCTTTCTGGCTTATTTCTGCTAACATGATTCCTTCTAGCTCCATCCATGATTTTTTTTTAATTTATGCAATAACTTTTTCATTTAGTCAATCTCCTGATAGAAAAACAGTAATGAGAAACATATTAGGGTTTGCTAAACTCTTCTTTTTTTTCTAATATATTTATATATAAATTTCACATCATTGTAATCCCAGGCATTTACCCCCCCACCTTCCCCACCATTCTTGCCTTTTCCCTCCAGCTCAAAGTTGTATGCTTCAGTTTGGTGCTTAGCTTGTTTTGACTTTTCCTTATGGTTTTTGTTGATTTTTCTCTATATCTCATATATTAGTGAAACCATTTGGTTTCTGTCTTTTTTTTATTTGTTTCTGCTAATATGATTTCTTCTAAGTACATCCATGTTATCATGAAATCATCAAATTTGTCATTTTTAATTGATGAGCAATATTCCATAGTGTGTATATATATCACATCTTTTTCATCCAGTCATCTGCTTTGGGGCATTTAGGTTGCTTCCAAGTCCTTGCAATTATAAATAGTGCTGCAGTAAACATCCGAGCATGGGAGTCCCTTTGTACCCACGTTGAGGTCTCTTTTGGGTAAATTCCCAAGAGAGCGATTGCTGGGTCAAATGGTAGTTCCATTTTCATTAGTTTGAGGGTCCTCCACACAGCTTTCCCTAGTGGTTGGACCAGTTTACATCCATGTTGCTGCGAATGACATAAGTTTGTCTTTTTGGATTGATGACTAGTATTTCCTAGTGTGCCTAGACCACAGATTTCTGTACCATTCATCTATTTGGGAGCATTTGGGTTGCTTCCATATCCCGGCTATTGTAAATGGCACTGCAATAAACCTCCGAGTACAGGTGTCTTTTTAATTAGTGTTTTTGTATCCTTTGGGTAGATTCCTAGCAGTGGGATTGAAGATCGAATGGTAGTTCCAGTTTCAGTAGTCTGAGGGTCCTCCACACTGCCTTCCATAGTGGCTGGACCAGTTTGCATTCCCACCAGCAGTGTGAAAGTGTACCCCTCTCTCCACATCCACGCCAGCACTCACCACACAACACTTTAAATAGTCCTTTTACTTTAAATAGTCCTTTTACTATCCACTTTTTACTTGTTGCCATTTGGATGGAATTCATTGAAGACAGGAGCAATGACTTTTACCCCAAAGCTTAACTTATACATCTGTACATAGCTGGGGGGAATGTTGAAGATCGGGTCAAGCTGCCCGGAATTTAAAGGTTTTCATGCACTGAAGTTATGAAATAAACTTGTGCATAAAGTGAAATTATCGTAAATATAATTCAAGAAAAATCCTCAGAATTCAAAGATGTTTACTTATAGATTGAAACATAAACACCTAGCAAAATAGATGAAAACAGACATGTGCTAGAAGATAGCACAGTGAAATTTCAGAACCCTTGGAGCAAAGAGAAAATTGCATAAATGCCCAGAGGGATAAAAACAGGTCAGGAATCAGAATGACTCAAGAGTTCTCAGAAGGCAATGGAGCAAGGCATTGCCAGCCACAAGGCAACGCAATGCGGCTTTGAAAACTCTGGGCTGTCAATTACATCCCTTTGATCTATTTGTCTACATTTAACGCCATTCACAGAGATGCTCTTTTTTTTTTTTAAATCTTTATTTTGTAATTTTCATACAATATCGGTCACATGTGCATGGTTGTCATTCCCCTTAGGTGTGGCCCTCCCTTCCATATTGTCCCCCTTTTCCCCCACTCTACCCTCATTTCCCCCATCCTCCCTCCCCCTTCCTCTTGCATCACTCCAACCCCTCTCGCTGGAAGCTGCTGGTCCATGTTCGGCCCGCTGGGCTTTCCTTTCCATGAAACTCTGCCCTTTCCCCCTGGGTGTGGACTTGCCCTCCTGGACAGCACAGACCAGGCTGCTCGGGTCTCCAGGAGTGACTGAGGCAGATAGTCAGGCTGAGCATGTCAGGAACTTGTAGGGCAGATGTGTGGTGGCTTCTCCAGGCTCCTTTCTGGTGTCTGTCCCTTGGTGCTGGTTCTGTGCCATACAGTTTAATCTGGGTTTGGGAGCCCAACTCCCAGCCGCTGGGGTGGAGGCGTGGGACAGACTTCCCCAGGTGGTTGTTCCAGCTCCTCTCCTCTCTCCTGTCAGCAGCTCTGACTGGGGCCACATCTGTGACTTTCCTCCCCCATTGAAAGGAGGGAGCCTCTTTCATGTTGCATGTAACTGTGGACCGGAGGTTTGGTTTCCCAGTCCCAGAGTCAATGAACGTAGAATCTGTGACAGGTCACCTCAGTCGCTGGATTCACCTTCCTAACAGAGACAGTCTTGACTACCACAACATTTAGTAGGTTTTGAAATAGGAAAGTATCTGTTTTTACTTTGCACTTTTCTCTGCTCTCCTGCTTTTCCATAATATTTTTTTGAATAGGTTGTCAATTTCTGCTAAAAAGACACCTCAGATTTTGATTGGGATCGCCATCTTAATGAGAACTCTTTATGTGTTCAAATAAATTTATTTGTTTTCTTACATTGTTGTTCATTTTTGTAGAGTATTTGATTTCTCCCGTGGGGGGTCATGTTAACTCTTTAAATCTATGAACATAGGATACATCATTCTCAGTTATTTAGATGTTCTTTTTTTATATTTTTTAAATATATTTGATCATTTTTTTGTGTGTGTGATGTGTGGTCTTTTTTTTTTAATATAAACAATTTTATTTTGTTCTTTGGGTTACAACCTCTCTGTTATATATTTTTCCCCCTCCCTCCGGTGCTCCCTCCATTTTCTCACCCCCCACTCTTTGTTGTTTATTAGCTGTGCTGAGTCCATTAGTCTCTTTCCTATGGTGGTGGCTTTTTTTCTGGGTGAGGGACTGCGTTGTTGGGTCCAGGCGCACCTTGCTGTGAGATTTTCAGTCTTTAAGTTTGGGTTGGGTGGCCAGGTTATATTCGTTTGCGATCTGTCCATGTTTTCTTGCTGCAGGCCATCCTCTCCAATCCAATCCCATCTCCATTGCTTTGCTGCTTTTCCTTATGGCTCTGGTGTCGGGCTTTGGGGGTCTTGCCTCCTGCCAGTGTTGATCAAGAAATTTCTCTGAGTTCAGGCTTTGAGACTAGGTCTTGCTATATTTGCCCGTGGAACCGCAGGTTCTCGTTGCCCAGGGTACCACAGACTCAAGCAATCCCCAGCCTCAGCTTCCCAGGTAGCTGGGATTACAGGCACGCGCCACCACGCCCAGCTATTTCTTTTGGAACTAGGTTGCGCTACGGGCCCCAGGCAGGACTCGAACTGCGACCCCTAGCCCCGGCCGCTTCATAGTCTGAAGCTTACAGGCATGAGCCACCGTGCCCGGCCCATGAGTTCAGGCTTCCGCAAGTGGCCTTTGAAGGTTATCGCCTCTGCTTCCTTTTGCAGTTTTGGTGTGGGGCCCATTATCCCCTCTTTGGTCATCCTCTCCTCTCCCTTGATGAGGGGAGGGTGTGTTGCTCTCCTTGAATATATCTCCAAAATGAAGTCCCGGGTTTTGGCCCAGACAGTGTAGAAGTGCGCCTGGTGACATCGTGTCTCTATGGTTGTTTTTCTGGTCTTACTTGTACTGGTTCACTTGGTTGTCTGTCTGCTGTGTCCAGCTCCGGTCTGTGGGCTGGACTTTTGCTTGGTCCCTCACCCGTTTGTGTTGGGGTTGCTGTTGCACCTATTATGGTTGCTCTGAAGCTGCTCGCCTGTCCATGCACCCCGGCTTCTGGGGGCTGGGGGCTTCACGGTGCTGCCCGGGTCGGCCATTTAGATGTTCTTTAGTTTCCTTCAACATATTTTATACTGCTTGATGTACAATTGAACTTTTGTTACCTTTATTCCCAATAATCTTATTCTATCTGATGCTATTATAAGTGAGATTATTTTTTGATGTTCATCTTACGTTTTACTCTCTGTAGATATACAGGAATACAGTTGATTTTTGTATATCAATCTTCCGTGCAAAATCAGCTCTTTATCTTATTGAGGATTTGTGCATGAGGAGTGCCTTTGGTTGTTTTCAAAATTCTTATATTTGGCTTTTGATAGCTACATTATAATGCATTTTGGTGTTCTTAGTTGGAATTCTCTGAGATTCTTTAATGTGGTTTTTTTTTCATCAACTTGAGAATGACTATGGCCATCATTTCTTCAACTTGTCTTCTGCCTTGTACCTCTCTCTGTGACTACTATTACCCATAGATTGCTGTGTTTGATGATGCCCCACAGATTACTGCTTTCTTCTAATCTTCTTTTATTGCACAGACTGGGTAATCTCCGTGGATCTGTTTTAAAGTGAATAGACTTTTCTGCCCACTCATGTCTGCTGTTCATTTGCCCACTGAACTTTATACCACAAGTGTTTTGCTTTCAACTCCATATTTTTATTTAGCTCATTTCATAAGTTACATATCGTAACTAATATTCCCTGTTTGGAACGGCATTGTTCTCGTGCATTCCTTTACCTCTTTAGACACAGTTTTGTTCTTCAACATAGTTAAAATAGTGAATTGAAATTTTGTCCACTGAGTTCAATATATGGCCTTTCTCAGAGAGAGTTTAGTCTCCCTTGGTGCCCGTGGATGACCCATACATCCCCAATTCTTTGTGTGTCTCAAGAGTTATTGGTTAAGAGCTCAGTATTTAACTTCTTGGCAACAGGCTTTCCATACTCAAACAAGTAGCTCACCACATGTATCACCCATCCCTCGAAGATGGCGCAGAACCTGGGGATTAGTGAGCTGTGTACGGATCTCTCCCCTCTGTAGCAGATGCACAGTCCTATGTATGGAGGTGGCTCTCGCTTTCCTGGAATTTGTTGGGGTTACAAAACCCTCTGGGAACATCGGATTTCTAAGCTTTTCCTTTTGAGCTTGGTTAGCCTCCTGGTTGCACCTATCGTTACAACCAATAGAGAAAGTTAGAAGGCATCAATGCGAACTGTTAGTTCTGTGATTTATTTACTTTTCCTCATTAACCCTTCTTCGATTTCTACAAACCTTTGTTTAGTTTGCATGATTCTGAAAATACTGAGCTTGAAGATTTTGTTGATGTTTTTGTTACTTTATATAAGAACATATAAAATAAACGATCATAATCCTACTGTTTTCATTGACAGGGCCTTGTTTTACATTTTAAAAACAATAGGTTGGATATTCCCATTTTTAATAGCTAGATTTTTCTTATTTTCTAAATCATTTGTGAGTTCCAATATGATTTCCACCCCCCACCCAATACTGGAGGATGAGAACATGCTATCTATGCTACAAACTTTGAAAAGATTTTATTTGATTTCTTCATTTCTACATTAGTTCCACTCTGTAAGTGTGGCAATGGCATGTGAGACATCGATTCTTTAAACTTTATTGAAATTTTCATTATTACCTGAAACAAGGGTTAAACGGACAAATTAAGGTCTGTAGAGAAATCTCATTTGTTACTTGGTTTTGTAGGTACAGACATTTTGGCACACGCACATGCCCATCCATGTAGGTATTGATTTTGACTGATTTTCTACTACGATGGGAGAGTTGAGTATTTGTTTGTTTGTTTTTTTTTACAGAAAATATTTGCAGACCCATGCCTAGAACATAGTCAATTTTTTCTAAATTTTGCTGTGTACATATATATACAATTTCTCTCCTGACCTCTCCCTCTCTTCTATTTCTTTTTCTTCCCCTCTCTAGATCCTTACATGCACATACACACATGTTTAATTAATAATATTAACAGAATTGTTCGAGTAATTTTTGTCATTTGATTTTTTTTTTTGTTTTCCAGTTGGAAGAGAAATTCATGTGACAAATATTATTACCTTTGATTTTTCTTGTATTCCAGCACCTTTTGCTTCATGTTTTCTTGGGCTTTGCTGCCCACTTCTCACAGGTTCACTCTAGGAGGATTCTGACTCTTATTTATGAAAGCACACTTCTTTATCACTATCAGTGTTCTATGCTTTATATTCAGTATATATTGATCTACCATTGGTACAAAAACTTGATTTGGTTAGAATTTTCCTCGCATATCATTTTATATCTAATTATTTCAAGCTTTCTGCTTCCTCTTTGCTTATAAGTACATTTAAAAAAAAGTTAATATCTTGATTTTAAAATTCTAATTTAACTTTCTTATCCAATAGGTGAGTCTAATGAATATTTACTTTCATTGTTTTATATATTTGGGATTATTTATATTTATTTTGTTTGCTGCTACCATATTTATGCCTTGATTTATCTCAATTTTCTAAGTTGTATTGGAGGAAAAGGTTTTTTCCTTTACATTCATTTTATTCTTATATAGAAACTAGATATATCTAAATTTTCACCACCCACATAATTTATGTACTTTTTATACCAAATTCTAAAGTTATTTGACATTTGTGGCCTCCTCCAAGGCCAAACAAAGTTCTTAGAAGTTTCAACAAATCATTGAAACCCAACTTCCTGTTTTCCTTGTTGTTACCTAGAGTTTAAATCCTTTTAACAGCAACAGAAGATGTGTTTTTTTGTTGGGTATAGTTTTACTTCTTTCTTGGAGCAAATTACCTCTCCCAGATCCAGCTTCATGCTCGAGCCTCTGATACTGTGCTTTTGTTTCATATCAGGTGTTTTTGCTTTTCTTTACTTCAGAGGAAACAAATGGGTCTCTTTTCTGTCTAGAGACTTTAGCCTGACTCCCATTGTGATGGGACTCAATGATGTTCTTCCTGAATTCATTTCCTGAAGTCTTAGCCCCCAGTACTTCAGAATATCACTGCTTTGGAGGTAATGCCTTTACAAGAGAGGCTCAAGGTCAAATGAAGTGATATGGATGAGGCTACATCTAATATGCCTGCATCCTCGTAAGAAGAGGAGCTTAGGATGTAGAGAGGCATGTGCAGAAGATGATGTGACAATCAATACAGGATGCAGGGATGAAGCCCACTCATAGCTGAGAGACCTCAGAATGAAGCTACCCCATCAGGCCGGGCACGGTGGCTCGTGACTGTAAGCTTCAGCCTATGAAGCGGCAGGGGTTAGGGATCGCGGTTTGAGTCCTGGTTGGGGCCCGTAGCGAGACCTAGTTCCAAAAAATAGCTGGGTATGGTGGCGCGCGCCTGTCATCCCAGCTACCTGGGAAGCTGAGGCTGGGGATGGCTTGAGGCTGTGGTACCCCTGTGCAATGAGAGCCTGCAGTTCCATGGGCAAAAATAGTGGGACCTAGTCTCAAAAAAAATAAATAAAAAAAAAATAAGCTACCCCATCAGCCACCCTTATGGCTGCCCAGTGGAAAAAGAAAGCTTCCACACTCCATTCCTATTTCACTTTTGGTACATCTAGGTCATTTTAGCTATGTCATTTTTTTAAATCCAGTTAAGCATTTTTAATTTAAAATAAAAACCTGATTATTTCTTTGTAGGGATGAAGATGGCACTTTGAATTGGAACTCCCAGAACTATTTTGATAGACTGTCAACCTCTGTTTGGATAACTTTAAACCCGATATTTACTGTAAGTTAAGGTAGTGTGATTAGAACACGATTTGATGTTAGAAACATCTAGAAGGTGGAAACATGGCTGTCACTTTCATATCACCCATATGCCTAACGCATGTCTGACAGATCATCAGTGTTCAGTACATTTTTGATCAATTAACTAGCAGAAAGACGGCTAGACTTGGAGTCTGCAGATATGTCCTCTGTCATAACTGTGTATCTAACTAACTTGAGTAAGTCAGTTAACATCTCTGGGCTGCATTTATGTTCCTGTACCACGAAGGTTTAGGTTAGATCTGCTTACCTTGAACTGTTCTAAAAATGTTTTTTCCTGGGACATCTGTCCCCTCTGTGCAAGTTCACATACACGGAGAAGTCCCTGGAGGACAACTGTCCCCTTAGCACTCCCCACCTGCTTTGACATCAGTGACCAGTCTACGCACACCTGAGATGTAGTGCTACAACCCACATTAGCCCCAAACTGACTGACTAGATCTGGACTTAATAAAACTTTCTTTTGCTAATGGTGGATGGTGGGAGAAGCAGAATCTCCCAGAGGCACAGGCTTCATTGCCCTTCAGGCTTTGCTGGCTGGATCAGCAGTTACTGTTGTACTCGAGCTGTTTAATAACTCCTGGGCTGAGAGGGAAGAAGAGACCCAACTTACTGTTTTACAGCAGCTACTGTCTGAGAATCACAAAATGGTTTCTGGGGCCAGTTATGCATCCTGAAGGTAAAACCAAAATGTCAGCTCAAAAATAGGGCAATGGGTGGTCTTAAAAAAGTGATTTCTAGAGGATGCGCAGAGGCACTGACCTTAACGTTGCAACCGATTTTCTTTCAGGCCAGCTCTTACCCATGATGCATGCATTTTAAAAACACAACTGAATTCCATTCATGTTGGTGGCAAATACAATATTTGAATGATTCCACTAAGGAAGATAAGTGCCGTTAAGCAAATGACCATGGAGGTATCTGCAAAGGCTACTCGTATGTTTGATGGTCTTGGTCTTCGCGGGAGTTCAATTGAAATTCCCAAGCACGTGCAGTTCAAGCGCTAGAGGAGTTTTCCGAGGGAAATCTCATCTTAAGATTAAAATTTCATAAGCATGGCTGTGTTTTCGTTGCTTCTCTTAAAAAAATCACTATTCAATGTTAATAACGAAGATCCAATAAAGATCCCCCCGGTTAATTATCGTGTAGTAACATTACAGGTTTAGATACATTGGGAAAAGGTGTTTCTGTCTTAGAATACATGGTCTAGTAGTCAACTCTCTGTGAGATGGGAAGTCTCGGAGGGTTTGAAGCAGAGAAGCTAGGATAGAGGCCGATGGGGCCCCGTTGTAGTATTTCAGTAACAGATAATAGTGCTTGGAACCAGCATTGTAGCAATGGAGATTGTGGAAAGGATTCAAGACGATGGATATAGTCTGAAGTTAGAGTCAACAGAATTTTTTGATAAACCAGATATCGGGCATGTGATATCCCAGGGAGTTAAAGATGATTCTAATATTTTTGCTGAAAACAAACAGAATTTCCATTTCCTGATGTGGGGGAATCCTCGGGAGAACAAATTTCTTGGCTATGGTATGAAATGTGAGCTTAGTTTGGGACATGATAAATCTGAAGTGTTTTAATTACTGTTAGTGACAGCATATTATTAAAAGTGCAAATCCTAGAGCCAAATTGTCTGAATTTGAATTCTTGCTCCACCATTCAGCAACTGCGTGACCTTGAGCAAAATACTTAATTGGTCTAGATCCCTGCTTCCTCATCTTAGAATGGGGGTGATAGTAGTATAGACTTCACAGTTCTCTTGTGAGCTTAAGTGAGTTAATATATGAAAACGTGTCCACAGTCTGGGGAATAAAAATACTATACCAAGATGAATTTTTATTATTGTTATTGTTCACATTGAAATCACTCTGGAACTCTGAAAGGTTACGGTTCATCTTAGACACTGATAAGCCATTAGGATTGTGTAGCCTGGTGGAAAAGTTAACCTTCAAACCTTGCAATTTTATTTTCCTGTAGGAAGATAAAAACCATATCACTAAGTTAACAGAATTGGGTTCTTTTTCACTCAACTATAGAAATCCTTGTTTGTCAAATAATGTTTGAATTGACTCTTGTTGGCAAGTCATTTCTTTCTCCATTTCACAGAATGTTCACCTATGTTCACTGTTTACATGGAAATATTCTAACACTAGCCCGGCGATTTAAAAGCAAGTGCAAAGTTCTTGTGGTCACAGGCCCTGTGTGATCAGTTTGCTGCCTGACAATCTGTGAGGTCACCCACTGGCCATTCTTTCAGCTGCCAGGCTTCCTGGCTGTGCCTAGAACACACGGAGTCATCCCTGATCTTCAAATCATGTCATGCACATATTCCATTTTCCTGGAAAGCTTTGCTTGCAGATTTCCATTCTGTTTGGATCCACCTCACACATGAGCCAGGGCTCCACAGTTTTTAACCCCGGAGAAATGCTTTGCTAACCCCCTGCCCACCTGCCACAAACACAGGCGGCTCTATAAACCTAAGAAGCTTTTCTTTTCCTTACATTTCACTATGATCATTTAAAAACTTACAGCATAATTGAAAGGAATTGAGAAGAATCTCTTCCACCACCAAGAGGCCATTAACATTTTCAGCACCATATAGAAGTTTCATAAATTCATGTGTCACCTTGCTAATGATTCACATGCCTCCCAATTGCAACTTCAAAATTAGAAGAGCTGTGGGTTTGTCTGTATGGAGACGTGTATTCTTAGTCCTTGGGGCAGCACTCGATATGTAGTGGAAGGTTGAAATCACCTGCTCCTCATTCATTCACGTGTAATAGTGTTGTACATCCATGTCCTTGTGTCGGATGGGTGAGTTTTATTTATTCACCCTTTTCCTGAACTTGGTCATTCCATTTCTTTGACCATTGAGGACTTGCACATGTGGTCTTAGCGCAGGCTTGAAATATACTTTCAGAGCTGGACTTATCCTCTCGTCTGTTGCTTTCGCCCTGAAACACATGTCTGAGTTAGCTGCCTACATGCTAGATGAGACTCATCGTGAGGCTTACTTCAACTCAGTCTGCAGCCTAAGTCCATTCTGCTCCAGCAAATCTGTTGACCTGTGAGTGAGGAACCAACATGTTGTCTGCCTCTGAGATGTTATGGTTGTGTGTCAAATACCGATACTGCAGCTGTAAGTGATACAGACACGTGGTGTGCAATAACTATTGTGCAATCGAATGAGTGATAAGCTGTTGACATGTGTTGCTTGATGAAAAAGTGCTTTGTGAAACTATGTGCTTTACTTTGGAGCCCTTTGGACACTGTTCCTACTTAGAATGTGCTGGTAGAGGAAAGTTTATGACAGTCATGTGTCAGCTCTTACTGCTCTCTTCAGTTAAACCTAACTAGTATACATGTGAGCAGAAGGTGTCTGTTTAAAATCTCTTGCAAGGATTAGATTATAAAGACAAAGATAATGATTCCTGGAGAGGTAGAAGGCACAAGTGGGTGGACAAACCACACAAGGGGGTCAGTTATATGGTGGGAGATGGCCACTAGATTTTCGGTGATGATCATAATGAGCTCTATGTAGCTGATGAAGTAAGCTGTCTAGCTGAAGCCTATGTGGTATTATAAGCCAATGTCACTTTAAAAACAAGAACACATGTGTAGCAAGGAAAACAATATTCTCAGATCTGAAATACTACAGCTTGATAAGATCTCTGGCTGCTGTTTCTAGCTGGTGAAACTGATTAAAAGTAAATAAGCTGAGAATGTATTGAATTTATAATAAGTCCGCTATACTGCCAAATCATTAGAAATCATAGCCAACAAACTTAATCCCTTAGTCTCCATGCTTGTACGGACATAAAATAGATGACTAAATCAGTGCAGGCCCCTCTGAGGAAAAAAAAACTGGTAAATGTTCACCCTGGACTTGATTTTGGAAGAAATCTAATGAGGGAGATTTTCCCAGGCAACAGAATCCGGGGTAGCCAGCTTGGCTAGTCAGGGAATTCAGCACTGTTCCTTCTAGAATGGGATATACTCTCCATACCTGATAAGCAGGGTGTGAACTATTATGTGGAGGAGTCACTGCTTTATTTCTCCTCAGTCTTGTCTTCCTCCATCTTGAGTTATCGGTGTGGTTCCAGTGCCCTGCCATCCCGGTCACTACTGCACCGCCTGCCTATCGTGGACTTGGATGTTAGCATGGCAACAGGACAGGCGTGAGTAAGGCCATGTTTGCAGCTGTTTGAGGTCATTTCATGTAGGCCTGAGCACTTATGGGAATGTATGTGTGAGGAGTAGAGGCTATATATTGATTTGTCCGAAGAGTTCACATTCCCCCTTTCTTTGTAGCATATCCCTAACTTTCTTCAGGTATTTACTTACCTTCTGACATGATTCAAGACACTGCATCCGGTAGTGAAAGAGAGGTTCATTAATTACAGCAATACTCTTTCTTTGCCAGGTATTATTTTAGGAAGCCACACTTAAACTGGCATTCCTGGCCATCTCCTGGTGACGGCTATTGACTGTGTCACTGGCATGTGACATAAGTTGATCCAGTCAGAAAAAAAAGGATAATGGAACTTCTATTGGGAATGAACAAACAGGTATTTAGATCTGATTGTCCCGGATTTCATCTTACAACCATCATCATCTTATTGAAGTTATAATATGAAGATGGCATTGCAGATAGGCAGTTGAACGGATGATAAGAACTAAGGAGTTTCTGAAGGAATTGATCCAGCCAGCCCAGAAGACTTCCCTTCATTCGGGTTAGTGTATGTGTGAGGTAACAGACGCCTTGTTTGAGTCGGAGACTGGTTACTTGTGGTTGAAAGTGTTCTCGTGGAGACTCGTCCTTAATGGCGTGTGGTCTTGAGCACTTCATTTCTCCAACCACTAGTTTCCTTGAGTGTGCTCCGGAAATGTTGCATTTGTCACTTGTCTTCTTAGTTTCTGAATGCCCCCTTGGGGGGTGATATGAAGAAAAATGAGTCCTTTTAATGAACTCTAAGAACTGCCTCTGCAATACATTTTCTCTGATTCCACTAGCAGACGTGGTTCCTGTTGTTTGCAAGCAAAGGCTCTAGCCGGAAGGGCTAGCTACAGGAACAGGGGGATTTGCAGATTGTGTGAGGTAGTATCTGTAGCAGATGCTGAAGAAGATGAGATACTGTTCCAGGCGGGGTAGCTTCACCATCGGCGCTAGCAGCTTAACGGCGAATTTTGCAGCCCTTGGCATCATCTTCACAGGTGTTTAATGTGAATGCCTCTTGGTAGCGCGCACCTCGGGCACAGGTGCGCACACCTCCGCAGGCGCATGCCCTGCGCTCTCTGGGGGCAGGTGTCTGTAGTTATAGGGCACGCGCTCGTGCTCATCCTCTCAGGTGCTTTTTGCATAGGCAGCAGGTGGGAGCCATAGAGGCTAGTGGCGGGAGGGTATACAAAGCCTGATTTTCAATGCATTTACCCCACATGACCGATGGTTCCGAAATCTCAGTGCGCCTATTTCGTAAAGGTTCATTTTTCACTCAAGTTGCATATCTATTTTGGTTTAGCTGCTTCTGCGGATGTAGTGACTTCTGACTTCTTTACTGTGGTTAGAGAGGCTTTCGTAGCCCCACTGCGCTCAGACACGGATGTAAGCAACTGCTGGCTTTACCTCTGACGAAGCAGCTTTCTGCATGGAGGCGGACGCCCAGGAGCTGACCGTTCCGCCTTGCAGGTGGGCAGCTCATCTTCCCTAGAAGGGGGTCTAGTCAGTACTTTTACTGAAGTAGAATCGCATATGCCATTATACAGGTTTTAGGTGTGCGCTGTTATAATTTAATGTGTGTACACGCTACATAAATTCAGTTCTAGATGCGTAAGTTTATCCTCTTTTACTCAATTTACCCCACCCCAGCTCTCCCCTTCCCTTCTGGTGACCGCTTATTTGGTATTCTAGTCTGAAAGCTCATTTTGTTTTCAATTCATTCACTTGTTTCTTTACCACATGCTTTGGTGTTTGTCTTTCTCCCTCTGACTCACTCCACTGAGCATAATGTGGACAACACTCCGTCCATGAGTGTTGTTGTATGTGACCAGGTTTTATCTGGTTGTTTTATTTTTAAGCTGAGTGATATTCCATTGCCTCTTCACCATTCATTATTCCATAGGTGCTCGCATTTCTTCTGACTCTCGGCTCTTGCTGTGATGAACATGGCCATGAAGCCATCTCTTCAGACTACTGTTTTCGTATTCCTTGGGAAAATCCCCAGAAGGGGACTGAGTCACATGGAGTTTCTGCTTTGAATTCTTTGAGGACCTTTCGTATTGCTCTCCATATAGACTTGGCCAGTGCCTCTTTTGTCTTCCCCATAGCTGGTGTTTGATAAACGTTAGCTGTTTTCCACGGGCCATTTGAAGTAAATAGACCTTCACAGGTGCTTTGAATTTTGACTGAGACTTTTGCCTCATGGTGGCTGCTGCAACAGCACCTGGTTTACATAGATCTGAGTCTGGTCAGTGATTACGAAGAAGTCTTTGTGTGGCACCACCCTCATCGATGGCCAGAGCCCAAGGTACCACTTGCTCTAAGGGGACTGGGTCATCAGTTGTTTGTTCAACCCACAATTATCTGGATGGTCCATTTGCACATTATGGCCGCTGCCAGCAGTCTGTTTAGGCTCCACACTCCGCCATTTCTGGTGGACGCTGAGGGAGGATTCCAAAAGCTGACAACTTTGACCCGCTCTACACTCCAAAGTTATTGTCACTTTTGTGTCCCTCAGGTTTAGGCTGTTGTTTTAGGAAATTTGAAATGGTTAGGCTAAAATGATTGATGTGCCTACTAAAGTGAATGTTTACCAATCAATAAATGTTTCACTTAATAAAACACCCAATAGGGTAATAGTTATTTCCTTTGTAATAACATTTAATTCTTTTAATAAATTGATTATATATTCAGGGCTATAGTTTAAGAAATAATGAGGTGGTATGACTTATGTGTAAAGAGGGAGAGAAATCTATTGCCCAAATTGGATTATGTGTCAAACAATTGTAGATTAAAGACTTCATTTATTGGAATGAGCAAAAGAGAAAATTACATGCAAAAGGGATAAAACTGTACATTTTAGCTTTCATTGGTAAAATGTTCAGGAAGTAGTTATTTCCCTTGATAATCACATTGGTGATATTAATCATAATGAATTCACTAAATGATAATGTGACTATGAGATACAGTGCGAGAAATTCTAATTTAATTTTTGAAATAATTAATCAAATATACTCAGAAGCAATGGCCTCTTGTTCCGGGGAACATTTTAAATGGAAAACGTTAATTTTATTGGTGTCCCAATTATATTATAGAATTGGCGATGATGGTGCCCACCTAGATGTAACAAGGAATTCTCATGCAATTTAAAATACTTGGCTGTTTTGGGTGTGGATTCCAGTTTTAGTTTTGCTTTGCAGAAATAAAAACCAAGCATAGTTTCCTCTGATAACCTTATGAAAGTTTTTAAGTGAGGGTGATCCCATGATACATTTGGACAACGGGAGAGTGTGATCAGCCATTAGCAAGCGAGGCACATCTAGCCTTTCAAGCTAAATATGAGAGAGTAATGTGAATTAGTGTATCCAGATACCTGTTTAGGTGTCTGATGCCTGAGAAATCCTTTCCAGTGTTACTGAGAAATCCTTTCCAGTGTTACTGAAATTGCAAATGGCAGAAAGTTCTGCACAGGGGTCCTTAAAATGGGATGGCAGTTTCTGGAGCAGGCATATCCTTATGAGTGAACTGTGTGTGCTTTAAAATTGCCGGGACAATTCAGTGTGGTCGTTGCATTGAATGGGTGAAGGGTCTCCTTTCATGCAGACATGTGTGTTCTAAAATTTGCATTTGGAAACTGTATAGGCGTGACTTTATATTAACATAGGTTCCTTTGTGGAGCTGCTGTATATGTAGAGTAACAAGTGCCCTGCTCAATCATTTATTCCAGCCCCCTCACTTTATACATAGGGAAACTATATTGAGAATAAATGTTGAAATGGTGATATGCTCTAGAAGGCTGTGCTGTAGAAACATGTATTATCCATATACACGTCTAATTATATTTACATACAGGATACTGCAGATAAGTCTTATGTGTCCAATTCGCAGTGATGTATTTAGCATATGCCAGTCACCAGTCCAGTATTTTTCTCATTGTAGGAATTATGTTGCATTTGCCAAGAAGATAATAGTTGAATGGAAATAGTTTTTGTTTATCTAAATGAAGAGATTTCATCTTAAGGATTAAAATCACTATCCTGCATTTTTGAATATGAATTATTTATGTGTTTAAAATGAGAGTTATAATTTTATATATTTAAATTCATATGTATGACTTATGTTCCTAAATAAATTGAACATAGAGTAACTTTACAACTAGAAATTAGATATTACCCGTGACACCATTATTAAAAAGAGAAAAGGAATCACTTCAACCCTCCCCCAAAGGTCTTTATCATTTTTACCAAATTCAGTCTGAATTCTCCAGCCTATCATGTAAAAAGGGGGGTAATTTAGAAATAAATTAATCTTATGGCATTCATTGTTTATTATTCAATTATACTTGTGAAGTAACAGTTTTTTCTGGTTACCAGAGTAATGCATGTTAAAAGTTTTAAATGTAGCAAATGAGTACGATTACAGAGAGGGAGAATAAACATTGTTCTGGAGATAAGACTTGAAAAAAACTGCTGTACATTTTCCTGCCTACTGTTTTGATGTATATGACTAAGTATTTAACTGTTACTTAATAAGATCACACTTCATAATTCTGTTTACTGGCTGCCTTTTGAATAAAATCTATCATAATGTTTCACTGGCTGCTTTTTGAATAAAATCTATCATGATGTTTTGCTAGCAGAATTTCAGATGCCAGCTTCTTCTAACATCACTATTAAAAGTTTCAACCTTTTTCATGAAATTGATGCCTTAGACTCTGGTTAAAAAAGAGCAAAGCAGGTTTGAAGAATGCTGACAATGAACTCTATGGATATCTGTTATTTCTATTTATAAGCATTATTAAGATAAAATGGTTAGGAGGACAAGCTGGGGATAAGAGATTTGTGAGGTGGAAGCTTCTAGATGTCTCCTTTCAGTTCTGGAGGAAAAAACCCAAAAGTGATGACAGATGCAAGAATCTGTGAGCCCTGTGCAACCCTGAGCAAAAGAGCTCTTTGGCTTTTATCCTGAAAAGTCATGGCAATGCCCCAAAGCATCTTATACAACCTTAAGAAAAAGCATTTTCTGCTACTCAAGAAACGCCATTGCTAAGGCAACTTTAAACTTCCAAGGCCTTGAGTGACATCAGCCAAATGGTGGAATAGGAATTTTCTGCTGTCTTTTCCCCCCTCCACCCTCACCTGTTTTGAGAATCCTTCATATAGGAGAGTACCTTTGTGGAAATCCAGGATTCTAGCAGAGAAATATCAATGCACTGTTGGGGAGAGAACCTGAGATTGGAAGGATTGAAGAGGATAAGAACCACTTCTGGGGCCCGTGTCTCCCCTTCCTTGAGGTTGCACAGCTCAGCGTCAGGAGAGAAATTCTCAACCGGCGGTTGGTGCCAGAGGGGAGTGTGAGAGCATGTGAACCACACAGGATGCTGCTAAGTTGTTCCACTTCTTCCCACCCCATTGGAATAAAGTGATGGGCTGCACAGTTGAAGGGCAAAAAGGCACTGGGAGAACAGAGAACAGAGAAAAATAATTTAGAAGACTGGACAAGACCTATGTGAATGATGCTATGTCAGCAAGTCAATCAGTCTCTATTATTGGATTTGCAGAAGAGGAAGAACAGGGTAAGGGAATATATAGCTTATTTACAGAACTAATGGCTGAGAATGACCCCGGTGTGGGGAATTTAGGAAGCTCACAGGTCCCTGAAAAAAAAAAAAGCGCAAAAAATACCTTCTCCAAGACACATTAGAACAAAACTGGCTAAATGTAGAGAAGAAACAAATTGTAAAATCAGAAAGAGAAAAAAAAAGGTCCTATAACTCAAGGGAGTAGCTCATTAAGCTATCAGCTCTCTCAGTAGAAGTGCTGAAGACTTGGCCAGCTGCTATGTTAGGCCATGTCTTGCTAGAACGCATCATTTGTTGTAAGGTTTCATTGACTTGGGTAGTTACTATGATCGCAAATTCTGGGTTTCCCAGAGAGTTCTAATTGGAAAGATTCTCTACTGTTGTAGAGCCTGATTTTGCAACACTGTATAGAAATGTGAACTCTACATTGCAGCTGAATTTTGTGATGGAATTTTTCCACGGTTATGGAGGATGAACATGTATGAGCTAAGTGATGAATAGGTGGTGGATCTGGAACCTGTAGTGTGTATAGCAACCCCTTCCATGGAAAATGATCTTCCTTTTATGAAAACTAGTCTAGACAATGATGTTGAGGGGGCACCCTAATTTGGAATGGCCAGTTTCATCCCTAATGTCTTAGTGTAAAGTATCTCTGTCTGTTGTTATCTGTTCTGACTTGCCACTGTGAAAATAATGTTTAATCCCAATTATAAAGATTTGGAATAAATGAAGACTAGAGATCGTTAAAAAGCTATTGGGTTTAATATAATATTTTATTTTAATGTTCTTTTTGCTGCTTTTCATTTAACCTTTCCAGTGACCTGGTATGCTCAGGCATGGTATAGAATAACCAAGGGAAGTAGGACATTTAATGGAAGTTCATAGGAATTCATCTGAAAATACATTTCCTATTTTTTGTAATTTATTGGATTATTAAATGTAATATGTTTGGGTCACCTTTTAACTGCTTTTCAGAAATACATCAGGGACTGATTTTTCAAGTATATGATTGGAGCTGTGTCCAACATACGAGCTTTGAGTGAGAAGGACATGCTGGAATTTAAAGACTTAGTAGAAATAAGGACATGTAAATATGTCACTAAAATGCTTATATCGAGTATATGTGAAACTGAAAATATTTTAGCTATATTAGGTTTCATCACATAAAATTCTCACATTTATTTCGATGGTTTCTTTTTATGGTTTAAGTGCTATTGGAAAAAAATGGAAATTAATTTAGTTCAGTTAATTAGGAAAGAAGCTTGATGAGGAAGTGCGGGCAGATTCAGAGAATAGCTTTAGAAAATTTTAAATGACATATCCAGTATATATATATATATTTTTTAATCATATATATTTTAAATGACATATCTAGTATATATATATTAATATATATTTTAATCAGTATATATATCTCCTATATATATATTTTAACCAGTATATATATTTACTATATAAGTATATATTTTCATCGTTGTCACCCATGAGCTGCCATCTTGCTCTCTTGTGTCCACCATCCCTTCCTCAGTTATATCTCCCCACCCTTGCTCTGAGTCTCAGTTCTGCTGGGAGTTAGTTTTACATTTTTCTTGTCGGTTTGTTTTCCCTCTCTCCCTCATATAAGAGAGACCATCCCGGATTTCAGAAAGAAGATTTTCAGTGGCTGAGGGAAGGCGCTATGAAGCTTCTGCTCTTACTATCCCGGTTGAAGAAGATTCCACGGAGGATTTGGGCTGCCAAGAAAAGCTGTCAGCTGCTGCTTCGTGAGCAACTGGGCCATGCGGGTGTGTGCCCGCTTGTCCCGCCAGCCACGTTCGGCTGGCCGTGACCTCTGCCAGGCGCTCCCGGAGCGCAGGCTGAATTGATAATGACTTCCAGTTGCTGCCAGTGACTTTGGAATCAGGAATTTTGAGTTTGTCTCTAACTCGCCACGAGTGACCTGGGCGATCTCGCACAGATTACACCCCCTTTCTTTGTCTCATTTTCCTCGTTGTGAAAGGAGAAACTCTAATACAATTAGATAAATGTCGGCCCAGACATGCTGCGGTTCTATTCCGTGACTCCATCCAGATAGTCCACTAGACGCTTAGAATCAGTCAGGCTCTGGATCCTGTGAGGAAGCTCCTTTGTGTGATCTTTATCTGAGAAGTCCTGTACTCCCCGTTCTTTTTCCTCTAGAAAGTTCCAAACTTTCATGATTGGCCATGATTGAATTTAACTTTGTTTTTACATCAGAATAGGCAAAATCATAGCATGTTACATATGTGCATATGTAGATTATGCCTAACGTGTCCCACCCTGATGAGCACATGGATCCTGTGAGGGTTTGTGACTGCTTAACAAATGGCACAGAGGATCTGTCACTGCTCGCTGTCTTTGTATTTCTCCATAGAATGTGGTTGATGATACTCTTGATTTTTTTGCTCACCCAAGTGAGGGGGCCTTCTGCTCTGGTATTTGTAATTTCAAATGGGAAATAAAGAATAGGCTGGGCAGTTTATGGTAAGGGACAAGGGGCCCCTTGAGTAGTCCATTCAGTGACTCATTTTCCCCTTTATGCTTCCAACCTTAGTATCTGCATTGTTTCACCCACATTCCTCACAGCCCTGCTGTCCCATTTATTTCCCCTAACAATGGAGACCAGTACTAGACCTCTTCCAGGCATGTAATTGCTTGCTACTCTATATTGATTAATTCTTTGACTCTGTCAGACTGGGGTCCTTCCAGCAAAAAGCCAGTGGTCTAGAAGGAGACTAATGTTGGCTACAAGAAATGGGCTTTTCCAAGCCTATGTGCCCTTTAGGGGTAAGCTGTCTTTTCATGATATGAGCCTTGCCTCCTACCACCACATTAGCCTTCAAAGAGGGTGATGTCATTAAGGAAATAGACTTCCAAGGTTGTTCCATCAATTCCTAGCCACAGAACCAAAAGTTAGGCACATTATGTAACATGCTTCTCCAGAAGGACATTCAGTGTAAGTTAACCATCAGATGCACGTGATCCCTCTAGGGAATATTTGGGATTTATGCAGATTCCACATAGAGACAGCAGAATATGAGGGCAAGGAAGATGAAGTGGTTTTGTCAATCTGTGTTTCAAACATGACTTTATCACTACCTGCATGAACTTAGATAAACTACTTAACTGATACAAACCTTGCCATTTGGTGAAACCAGGAATGGAGAATCTAATTCACAGACATATTTTGAGAATGAAAAGTTATGGTGTCTGCAGCAAAAGAAACAACATGAAAAGCAGCCTACAGAATGGAAGAAAATAGTCATAGATAATATCTTTAAGAGGTTGATATCTGAGATTTATAAAGAACACATACTACGCAGCAAAAAATAAATCTGATGAAAGAAATGGACAAGGGAGTAGACATTTTCCAAAGATATACAAATTACTAAAATGTCCATTAAAGGGTGCTTGATGTCATCTCATCATCAGGGAAATGCAAATCAAATACAAATCAAAATACAATGAGACATTATGTCACTACAACCTGTTAGAATGACTAGTTCTCAAAAGATAGGGGATAACAAGTAGTATAGAGGCTACTGATGGTGCACTTTTTCATGGAGGAGTAGCCTTGGACATTGCTACTTGATGTAATCACTATGGAAAACAATATGGAGGGTCCTCAAAAAATTAAAACTAGATCTAGTGCATCATCTGTCAATCCCACTTCTGTGCATAGATATTAAAAGGAAACGAAACGATCTCAGATGTCTGCATGGCCATGTGCATCAAAGCATCCTGCATGATAACCAAATGATAGAAACAACTTGTGTTTGTCAGTGCATAAATGGATAGAGATTGTGAACTGTGCAGACACGCATATACACACAAATATTTAGTCAAAAGAAAAGTGAATCTTATCATTTACAAGAACAAAGATGAACTGTTTATAACCATAAACACTGTATAATCACACTTCTATGTGGCATCTAAAAAGTTTGAACTCTGTACAGCAAAGGAGACCACAGAGGAAACAAAGAAACCCAACTTAGTGTGAAAAAATTTTGCCCTCCACACAAGTGATAAGACTCTGATAACAAAGATACACAAAAAACTCACAAACAACAAAAATAAAGCAAAAAACCCAGTTTAAAAATGGGGAGAACTAAAAAGACACTTCTCCAAATAGGAAATACAAATGGCCAACAGACAAATGAAAAAATGCTCAATGTCACTAGCAGTCAGAGAAAATGCAAATCAAAACCACAATGAGATACCACCTTATACCAGTGAGAATGACCCACATCCAAAAAATGGGCAACAACAAGTGCTGGCATGGATGTGGAGAGAAAGGAACACTTTCACACTGCTGGTGGGAATGTAAACTGGTCCAGCCATTATGGAAAGCTGTGTGGAGGACCCTCAAACTAATGAAAATGGAACTACCATTTGAGCCAGCAATTGCTCTCTTGGGAATCTACCCAAAGGAGACCTCAATGCTTGTACAAAGGGACACCTGTGCCCTGATGTTTACTGCAGCACTATAATTGCAAGGACAAGGAAACAACCCAAATGCCCCCAACCAGATGAATGGGTGAAAAATTGTGGTATATATACTCAGTGGAATATTACTCATCAATTAAAAACAACACTTTTGATGAGTTTATAACATGAATGTGCCTAGATAAAATCATATTAGCAGAAAGAGAAACCAAATAGTTTCACTGATATATGGGATATAAAGGCCAGGAGCAAAAGTCAAAACAAGCTAAGAAGCAAACTAAAGTATACGAAT
>PVHY01012387.1:0-44934 GCA_004024945.1 Uropsilus gracilis | reverse complement strand
TCCCTTCATAATTGCCTTTCCCACTCTTACTCATATATAAATTCAATATCAATTTACCTCTCAATAAATACAATTCCCCACCCCAACTCCTCTTAGCTATTTTCTTTGACTCTGCCTATATACTCTTCTCTAATTTATCTCTACACTGAGTATGAGATGCAAATTAAATGTAAATTCATATATATCATGCCTTTCTATATATCATGCCCTTCATAAGCCCACGTAGTATCTTAGTAAACTAATAGCAGTGGCACAGAAAATAATAATAATAATAACAAGACTGTCAAACTAGTTTCATCTCTTCTGCTGAAGTAAATTTATGCATGCTACTTTATTCAACAATTTTCTTTTAGTACACTATTTATACTATAGTGATAGTGCCAAAAATAGTGGAGTTTGCAGTATTAAGTTCTATAATCACTATTAATCCTATTATAATCACAAAAATATACAGTTTATGTAAATAAAAAGTAGTCCCTTTGCTCAAGTAGTTTCAAAACAAATCCTATAATCCCTTCCTTGAAACCAGATCGCCAACCTGAAGTAACTTGAAGTTTTTATCCAATGCCCAAGTTTAGTAATAATTTCAAAATTTCAAAGATAATGGTAAATTGGGAACATAGATGAGGTATTGAGCAGGGCAGGATTACCTACAATGCTTCTTCCTAATAGTCTCCTACTATATATATGTGCTTGTATTCTGGCTTGTTTTTATCATCTATAATTCCTAAATAATTGTATGTAGGTCATCATTTACAGCAAAAGGAGTTATTTTGTTCTTAAATCACCTACTGATAAATACATAATCTATGTTACATTTCTCCAGAAACTACACAATAATTTCTAAAATGCAATGTTTGTTTTCCATAAACTCTCCTGAACAGATTATGTGTAACTTGCAAAAACATTTAAAATACAAGGGATCTCCTACTCCCAGATATTGCATGTGTTATTATGGAAAAGGCTGTCATTGGCATATTCACAAAGTATTGAAAGAAATCATCTTTCCATTTCTTTTCCTTTTTAAAACCATATAATATATATTATATATATGTAATATATATGTATATTATATATATATATAATATATAATATGCATGGTTTTTTACCCCAAGGTTCTACCACCACCATGTCATCCATGAACCATCATCTTAATGTCTCATCCCTCCCCTGATTTCACCCTCCCTCGGGCTCCCATGCTTTATACTTTAGTTCTACTGTCAGTTTGTTAGTTTTAACTTTTTCTGATGCATCCCCTTGGATAAAGAGAAAAAAAATGTAGTTCTGTTTCCAAAGTTTTCTCTGCACACAACAATCTCCTAATATATAGAAATTTCAAGCATCTGTGGTTGATTATAACTCTTTATTAACTTGTCCATCCTACTATTATTTATGATACACATGAATTCTATAGCATAACATTTTGCAGGAGCATTAAATATACATGTGAACGATCATTAAGAATAAATTACTGGAGCATGACTGTAGGCTGAGGGATTTCTAATTTTTAGAGAGCTGTTTACCCTTATTTCAGAACTAAATTGAATTATATTCAAAATAGAATAAAAGTTACAATAAAAATTAGTAACCAATCCATTGTATTCATCTCCCTAACGGGAGAAGACCTGACTTAGAAAGGGCAAATTCCTTTAAAATGATTTATTTATAGGTAAAAATGACCAACAGTTTGATATCAAAACATATATTCTTTATTATGAAACCTAACTGTAATGTGCTCTCAGGCTGTGTTTCTGATTTATTATATGACTTGGGCAGAAATAACCTTTTTGAACTAATAGCATATCTATGTCAACCTTGTACTTTTCCATTTGTTTTATCTTTGATCAAAACAAAACTCATGCTATTTTGAATTGAAATATTTTGAGTGAGGGAACTTACAGTTCAAAACACCTCCCTGTATTAGTGACACATTTCTAAGGAGAAGAAAACTATCATTGATTTGATGACTTACTTGTTAATATAAAATCATTCTAATGGTCTTTTTCTAGTGTACGTATTGAATAGTATAATATGGATTTGACACAGTACAATCTTTTTCCAATATGGCTACACATATAAAATAATTGTGTTGATAGGAGACTACCCCTGACCAGGAATTTTAATATTCAATAAGTAATTCTATCAAATTGAATACAAAGGTCTTCCATGAAACATTGTTTTCATTTAGAGACTTTATTGTTTCCATTTGTATAGACTATTTTTGGTTGACATTAATTCTTTGTAATTTTTTGTTTTTCTCATTTAAAAACATATTATAAATGTTTAAACCAAGTAGGTAAATAACTAATCAGGAGCTCTTTTGTTATTATCTTCAATTGACAGATAGGAGATCATGTGCATGCACCTCTGTGTGTCCGTGTGTGCATGAATGAGAGAAAGAGAGAGAGAACTGTAGAAAAATACATAGTAAATACAATAAAACCAAACTATGACTAAAATATAAAGAAGGAAACACAATTTGAAATACAATAACACATAAGTTCATTTTCATGCCTGATTTTTCTTGCAAAGAGCTACTTTCCTGTTTCCATGCAGATGGCATAGGAGTAAAAAAGTAGGAAGTATATCTAAATATGACATCTAAAATGTTTAATATGAAATATAACTTCTGAAAACCAGTAATATATCCCTGATGACTTCAGATGAATGATGGATGATATCATTTGAATCAGCAAAACAGATGTACCCATCCATTTCAAAACTTAACGCAACTTAAAAAGATACAAGAGGAAGTATCACTTGGTAATTCAGCACCTTAATATGCCTTTGATATAAGACAGAAATGATTGAGAAGGAAAAGTAACCCTATATTATAATGCATTTTAGAAACCTGCGTTGTTTATGTAAGCCTCCTAATTTTGTTATAGAAAAAACAGTAGTTTTCCTAAAATATTTATAATAAGATCATACATTTTCCCATTGTCTTCCATTTAAAAGGTTCACCTGGTTGGTGCTGATGGCAGGATATTTGTCTTCACCACCCATCAAGGGAAGTTATTCTTAGGTTGAGCAATTTAAAGGTATTTGCCAATTACATTTCAGTGCATTGAAAACTAACATCAATTTTAAACAACAGCAGGACTTCTATGGGATAGACTATTGTCATTTGTCTTGGAATGCATTCAGCACACTGACACTAAAATTATTCTATATATTGAAAATAGTATTGATTTATCTGACTGAAGTAGTATATGGCAACAAAATTTTCTCAAAGTACATGTTAATGATTGTAATCCATAAATATCCTCTCTGGTAAAAAGTATATAGAAAGTAATTTGTTATGATTTTTTTGATGGAATATCATACTTGTTAGATATATTTAAGTTTTATAGCATAAACATTATAGAAAACTCTGAGGGATTTTCTTTCTGTCTTTTGAAATTGCACAAATAAAATTTGGTAACTTTTGTTTAAGTCATAAAGAGAGTCATAATTTTGTTAACATTTTTAAAAATTCCTAAATTTGTAGATGGCTAGAACCTTGATGTAATGAGATGCAACATGGAAGGCATACTGAGAAATAGAGGATTAGCTAAATTAAAATTTGTTCACTTCATCCTCTTTTTACCTGCATTATTAAATGTCACATTTTCTTCTATTTATAATAAGATGTTTAATATTTCAGTACAGGTAATGCAGTGATACATCTTTCACAGAAAGTAATCTTTAGTACCTTTGGACATATAACTCTTACTTAAGTTTACCTCCCTCACTCCCTTAGGCAATAAAAATAAATATGTTTTTAGTCCTGAGACTTTTAATCTCACCATGTTGCAATACAATTTGGTATTTATTATCTTCAAAACCAAGAGAGTTTTAAACTAGATAAGATGTGTTCTCTTCTTAATTAAAAAGTAAGCATTCTTTTATAGTTTTTTATGTCCATCTTGCAGTATATGTACCAATTCACCTTCTACTCAGTTATTATAATTATTAGATTCTTTTTATACAGTCTCATCAGGTTTATTTCCTCACTTAGTTTATCTTATAATTGGATCATAACAAGGTTCCAGGGTATTTGAGGATTATATAATGATCTTGAATGTAATGTTCTGATACCCCCAATATTAGCACAATGATTCTGACAGTTTCATAACTACTCCAAACCAGTATAAAACCAGATATTTCACATTCCATTCTCACAGAAATTGTCTCATTTATGCCAGCTCTTACAAAGACATCAGGCATTTCTGCCCATAATGAAGTAGGGAGAGTAGTTGGTAATTGTTCACTGACATGAATGAGACAGCCTTCTTGGTAGCCATTTTGATTTCCTTGCCTACTTTTATATGGATAGAAAAATCTAATTTAAGACTTAGAAGTAAATGAGGGCTTGTCATTTTATTTCCTGATTCATCATCTTATATTAGATAGACTTAGAGTTATATTCAAAATGATATTATGTAACCCAATGAAGCACAGCATAACCTGTCATAGTCTAATATAATAAGAGATGATATATTGGAAATCATTTAAAGCAATCACTTCATTTCAGGTTGGGTACGTACTATTGATTCATGTGTGTTCTTATCCTGAATTAATTTTGGAAAGAGTAGAACAATGTTGTTAGAATGAAAATTCCTTTCAAATTTTTGTAAGTTTTTATATAATTGCTAGACTTTTATTAGTTCTCTTAATGAATATAAATACTCACTTTAATAGAAGTATTTTGTATGTATCCTTTTCCACCTTTTCCTATTGCTTAATGTACATGCTGCTTTATTGTAATTTCTCTGTATATATTAGGAATAAACTAGCAACTAGCAAAAATCCAGTAATGAAAATAATGGGAATATATCCTATAGAGATATTATATATCCATAAGCATTTTTAGTGATGAATATATATACATGCATATGTGTGTGTGGGTATATGTGTGTACATATATATTTATTATTGCAATCATACTGTCCTTAGGATGGTGTGAGAAATCATTTTATATCCATGATAAATCTAACATAAAATTATAAATCCCATTTAAAATAATGGATCAGAGTTGTACATATTTTCTGGCTAAGTTTAAACAAGGATAACAAACAATTTAATTTTACAATTTTATGAACAAAATACTGTAAACTATCAAATTGTTTGATTATGTGAATAAGACTTAGCAACTTTTTTTATCAGGCTTTTCTCCTGTGGAGTGAATGTTCAATAAAGTATTTAAATGGTAGTGCTTTTCCTCAAAGATTATTTGTTTGACTTAATTTTAGTTTTCATTTGTTTTGGTTTTTATTTGTTAACCTTCCTTTCTCCCCACCAATGGGAAAAGTTAGAATTCCTCTGTATATCACATATTCCCAGGTGAAGATAGTGTTTCTTAACTTTCTGGAAGTGAATATGAAATGTGTTGGTCCCACATCAGTTACATTCTTATTTCCACCTTTTCAACTGTCTTCTTTTGTGGTATTGAATAAAAATGATGTGCATTAGGGAGTATGTACCAGCAATTAAATAGTTTCGCAAGTTTATTAAAAAGATAAAAGTTGTGAGATATTTTTTCTCTCTCTTTTTAATATATTCTGTGGTTCTTTATCCAATAAAATAGTATAATATAAGTAGATTGTGCAACCTGATAGTTTAACTTATCATGAGTCATCTCAGTAGTGTAAATTCTGTAAGGATCCTTCATCAGTGAGCTCTTTTGCATTAAGTATCAAGTGTAATTTCAGGGTTTAGGAGTGACACAGACAATCTTATAATCCTGAATCCCAAGTGTATAGAACCTTCTTCCAAGAAACAAAAGACACTGGGTAGTGAATTTTTTTACTATTCAACAAATATTTACTAACTTTGACACATTCATAAAATAAAAACATTTATGTCTCAGGTTCATCATATGCAATATAAGTATTATATTAATACTTATATTTGTGTGAAGTTATTGTGAAAATTAGAAGTTTATATGTAATATATACTTAATATATACACAAAACTTTTAAAATGGTGTTTTTCATGTACATTTTTATGTTAAATCATTATCATCATTTCTTAAAATGAATTACATTTTCCTGAAGGCAAATGCAAATAAATAACATCTAAATTTCTCTTTCAAAGCAGGTAAATTTGGTAAAATGAAATATCTTATAAAAGCATGTTTGTATTAATTGGAAAAATAATCATCTGATATCCTCTTAAACATGGAGGAGTCCATAAATATATATGTATATAAGTTTATATATATGTATATATGTATGCATGTATATATACATGCAAATATACATATATAATATATACATTTATATATATAAATGTATATAATATATATTTGCATGTATATATATGTACATACATATATATATTTGGTAGGGCAAAGAAGTAAACTCCTCCCCTACTCCTCTTGGCTATTTTGATACTGGAAAAACAAATAAATTAACTTCAAACACATTACTTGGAAAAAAGAAGTATAGAGAATTTAATTAACTATAAATGCTTGAGTAAATGTGGGTTTTATATCCTGTGCTAGAGTATATCAAAGGGAGAGGGCAGGATTTTGTATGTCAATGAGAGGGTGATTTAACATAATACAACCTTGCTTAACATAGGGTTCCTTTCACTTGCTTAACATAGAAGTTTCACCTGTTTAACATAGGGTTCCTTTGATCAACATTATTGTTTCTGTAAATGTTCCTAAATCTAAGTAATTTGCATTCTTTATTTTTTAAATCTATATTAAAAATCTATTGAAAAATTCTTTTAAGTAGACCACATTAATTTTTTTCAAATTTATTTATTTATTTTTTATGGGAAGAAAACAAGTTACAGATAGGTATACATATTACAATACCATAATTACAAAATGATAAACCATGTAAAATAATATACTATTTACTCATATGTGTGACTTAAAGGTTTCAAATACCACAGGAATGATAAACATCAAATCCAGTGTATTGATTCTTATTTCTGGGAATGTATAATGAGGAATAGGATAGAAGAGATGTCCACAGAGAATGTCAACTATCTCTTTAATGGCTGATTTTTTAATTTAATTTTTTAAAGTTTTGTTTATGTATATATATATTACATCATTGTATATATATTACATTATTGTGTGTATACACACATGCAGTATTATCACATTATTGTGTACCCTGGGGTTTCCCCATTTCCTTAATACCTATTAACCATCCTGCTCTTTTGTGTAATCTGCATTCTTTAAATAATAGTATCCATTTCTCCCAAGCTCAAAATCCCCCCTTGATTTTAATTCTACATACCAACGTGATGTACTTTCAGTTTAAGGCAAAAGATGAATGGGAGGGAAGCCAATAATAGAAGGTTACTAAGTAAAGTATAATAAATAAGGACATGGTTGTTATATTTGTTATATAGAATTGTCTCCATCTCCATTGAGAGTAGTGTCTAGAGATTTGGTCATCTTTTTTCCACATATAGAGGAAAACAACATTTTAAATGGAAATTTTCCTTATAGTGGGGAAAGCAAATAGATTACAAAAAGGAAACTTCTATTCCTATTTAGAGTTATTCTACTCTTTCTCAGAAATAATCATCCTGAGTCATCCTAATGCACAAGAGGCATATTTAAGGGTGGGAAATTCTGCTCCCCTTCACAATCTCATCATTTTAAGGAGACTAGAGTTCATAGACAGAAGGTTATTATCTCTGGAATAATCTCAAACTTATTTCTGTTGCATGGAAATATTAAAACTGCTTCATTCTGATAAGATTTCTTAACTTCATTATATTTTGACCATGTCTCAAATCATGCTTCCCTTATTAAACTTTAACAACTTGTTGCTTTTCCACACCCCCAAAATGTGGATTTCTAAGCCTTTTTTACAACATCTTTGCTTTATGATGGTCATCATTCTATAAGTCCTGTTAATTACAGGTATTTCTTTCTTGAATATAATTTATTGTAATGTTTTATTATTTTAAATGATTAAAAAATGTTACTGTCATTGCTTGGGGGAAAGTATACCTCCTATGTCTGGGTGGAACTGCTTAAAATGATACATATTGCAGCAAATTTAGGAGATGGGGGTTAGCAAGAGCCAAAATTCCTCCAAAATACTACACAGTCTGTTTTCAACCTCTCTTGATATTTCTGTTTCTTGTAATTTAAATTAAGTCATCATATATCATTTTCTACTTATTTTTGTTTTAACATTATTTAAGTTATGGTAGTCTCTGATGTATGTTATAGTAGCTATTTTCTAATATTTCATACCATCTAATTAACAGTCATTAGAACATCAACCTAGATTCAAAGGATTTAACATCTCTGATATATAGATACACAGGTTAACTTTGTGACAGAAATCATGGGAAAACTTTATTCATTGAAGTTGAAGGTTTTGGCTTAGGCAAAATATCCTATAGAAAATTTCATTCTTCCTCCTTTCACATGTCATAATTATATCAAAGGGGGTGATGTTTTATCAAACTGAAAGGAAGTAAAACTTTTCAATAATGTCCACAATTTGTTTTGTAGGTAGCTAAGGAGTATTCACTGTTTACTATAATCCATTGTTACCTCTCTTCTGGAACAAATCTGTGTCAGTCTTTGAAATATTACCTAGGCAATTATGGAAGTGACTAATGAGTGAAGTTACATATTCAGGGAAATTAGAGAAGATAAAGTGCTAACCCTTGAAGAGCTATTTAGATTATCAGAAGAATATGTTTTTTCTACATTCATTTTCTAATACATTGATTTTCTAAGCTACTTCAAATTATAGATTTGAAAATATCATGCAAATAGACAATATTACTGTTTTAGTCATCACCTTTGAGAGAGTTAAGTGATTTACCACAACAAAAGACCTAAAAATCTTGGCTAGTGGAAGTCCATAAAATAGAAAATATCTAGTTAAGGATCTGAGAGGAAAATTCTAACGATACCTTAGCAAACAGAGAAGAAAGACCCAATAAAATGTCCCTTCATTCTTTAGCGGTACATTGGGTATCTGAATAATCTTTTAGTTATCAGTAATTCTTAACTTTAAAAGTACAATAAAACACAACTTCCAACCAGAGACAAACAGCCTTTGACAAGTTCATCTTGTAGAAATTAGTAGTAATGTTTGAAAGTGAATTACTTGTAGGATAAATAATAATATGGCTCTTTTGGAGCCATAGACCTCTGCAATGGATGTTATAGAGAAATAAAGGCATTGCCTCCAGAGGGAGGCACTCATCTCCCCTGGTTTCTTGGTATATTGCCTACTGATAGCCCACATCTATAACTTTCTAAAGGGCTCTATCCAAATATTCTACCATCTGAAGATGTACTATCTCCTGGAAGCAGTTCGTATCTAATGAGTAATTCCTGTAAAGGATTAAAGATTCACACTATTTGTCTTAATTGCAACATTGAGGAATTCCCCAGCTTTACAACACTCTATGGGATCAAATGAGATCTTTGTACACCTCCTTTCTTGCTTATTCTGATTCCCTCTCTGAGAGTTGTTTCTTAGTACACAGATCTTCCTCTCACATTCTGTTTACTGGGGAACCAGAACTATGACAGTTGGTGAGAGAAGTGATCTGAGGGCATTCCATGTAAAATGATTTTTAGAACTGAAGTGACTCCTGGTTGCCTGTCACAATAGCAGTACAATTGTTAAAAATTTAAAAGTATAAGGTGAGATAGTATACTATAGTGAAATGAATGTGCCTTGAAGGTGAAATATATTAGATAAAAGGATTATGGGGGAAAGTTATTATAGCATCTGTAGAATTAGTTGGTTGTTGCTATAGGCAATAGATACTTTAATAAAATAAAAGCTGAGGTGATTATTCAGCAATTAAAGGTAAGTGTGAAAGCCAAAGGGTCCCTCTGGCAAGATAAGAAGAGGAACTTATTTCTTCCATCTAGAGCAGAAAAATGCTAGGACAAAACTTAAACATAAAGGAAGCAATTCTCCAGAGTTGTTAAAAGTATCAGGCCCAAAAGTCATATAGACCAAGAAGTAATTGCTTCCTGAGTTTTGACATAAGTCTGTATCCTAGAAAATCTTGAACAGTCATTTTCCTTTAATCTTCTGAGCCTGAACTTCTCACTGCTAACCTCCACCCCTGTTTTTCCATAAATATGACGAAGTAGCAAGTCATTTACATGAGAGTTTATAAATATGGAAGCAGTTGCTAGAGTTTAATGAGTTCCAGAATTTAAAGGTGTGAAGAGGATTCTGTGACATGGAACGTACCCTTAGAAAGGCTTTTGCGAATGAAAAACAATTGTTTTCTTACCTGAACTAAAAACATCAATATTAGAGGAGATCAAAAGGATCAGAGACATAGACATGAAGCAGGTACAAAATACATTAGTCTCTGCAGCTGTTTTAGTGGGCTTCCACTTAGTAGTTACTAATCCAGTTACTGCTGGTGGTTTATGTCCAAATTGCCATTAACACACTTAATTAAAACCAAGACAAGATATAATACCTTCTTTTGAGCATGGCAACCAGATAAAGCTAGAGATTTGATTACTTTGGACTCCTTCCTCTCTGGAAAGAGGTTTCATCTGGAATGCAATATGCTTATATTTTGGGTATTCATTTGCCTGCCTGTATTGCCTCATACAATTTCAATTTTTGAGAATTTCAAAGTTGCCCCCAAATATAGGATGTCCCATAAAATTTAATTACTGCACTCTAATGGTAGTGGTCACATGAGCATGACATTGTACCCAATGATTCTGCCAACAGCACACAGCTCAGATACTGCTAGCCAGAAGGAGAACTGCAATGTCTTAGAGAAAGAACAGCTAAAACAAGTTCTGAGATGATATCACAAGAGTGCATACCATGCTTCAGATTAGAGTATGAACTGCAAATGTCATTAGATGGTGTTTTATCCTTTATATGACTAGGAACTAAGAGATGGATATTGAATGATACCATTTCTCAACACTGTAAGGTGAAACTGTAGATACGCTGTAATAACATTCACAATATTAGCTAGATGTTTTCAGATTTTAGAAATAGATAAAATGTTTCTGAAATGTTCTTAGAAATAATCAGGGACTTTTCAAATAATAATTATTCAAATAATTGTTCAAAATTTTGAAAAAGGAAAATATATATGGCAGATTCACAATAACATATTTGGGCAGCACCTTTAAAATTTCAATAGTCAAAACAAGGAAGAAGTATTGGTTAAAAGTTAAATGGAAAAGAATAGAAGTCTAAAAATAATCTTCATTTACATAGTCAATTGATGTTTGATAATGGTGGAACAATTCATAAAAACATAGTTTTTCTAACAAATGATGCTGAAAATTGAAAACCCATTAAGATTAACCTTGACTCATATCTTGGAGCATGCATAAATACTGCACAAAAATTTAAACCTTAGAAACTAGGAGAACATTTTTGTGACAACTTTTTTTTTTTTTTTTTTAGAAAATACTAAACTGGATGCATAAAAAGTATAATAGTTTGATCATTATAAAATTATAAAATGTCTGCAGTTTTAAAAACAAGATCTTATAAAAGCAAACCATATATTGGAAGAAAGTCTGTAAAATATGTCTAATAAAAGAATCATACCAAAATACATAAGAATTTTCAAAATACACAAAATATTGTGATAAAAGAAATAGAATCATTAAACAGATTTTTGTCAGTTATAGGTGACAGAGAAGCATTTGAAAAATTGTTCAATGACATTTATAATCAATGAAATCCAAGTCTGAATGAAACATCAGTATGTACTTAACTAGAATTGTTAGAATAAAAGTGAAGCAAAAAACAAAGTCTGACAATTGGTGAAAAGGATGTGGAACTACTGAAAAACATATTTTACTTTTGACAATGTAAGATTGGACATCTCCTTTAAAAAACTGCCCCGTGGAACTTGTGTGCAAACTTTTATAGCAACTTCATTCACAAAAGTCACAAATAAAATCCTTTTGACTGTTTAATAGCGGCATATAAAAAGAATGGAATTGTATTCAACAATGGATTAGATGTAATAAACTTATACCTGTAGCAACATAGGTAAATCTCCAAAGCATCATAAAAGTCCAAGGAATAAACATTATCAAAATGCCCAGCCTCTCCAAAGTAGTATAGAGATTATGTGCATTCCCAATAAAATTGTCAAGAGTTCTTAAAAAAAAAGTAATAGTACGACTAAAATCCATATGGAATCAAACAGAACTCCAAGTAGATTAAGACATCCTGAAATAAAAGAAAGAATGGCAGTATCACAATTTCAAACTTCAAACTATACTGCAAAGCTATAATTATTAAACCAATCTGGTTCTGGAACAAAAAGAGATATAATTGAGTGTCTAGAAATTAACTCACAACTACATGAACATTTAATCTATGATAGATGAGCCAAGAACACGCACTGGAACAAGAAATCTTTAGTAAATGGTGCTGGAAAAACTATAAAGTCACAATAAAAAAATGACACTAGCCATACACACACAAAAATAATCAATTCAAACTGAATAAAAACTTGGATATACGATTTCAAACCATAAAATACATACTTAAACACAACATGCCATAAGTTTCAGTGTTGTCTTTAGGTATTTACCACAAACACCAATGAAAACAAGGGAGAATATAAACAACTGGGATTACATTAAATTAAAAAGCTTCTGTACTATGAAACTATCACTAATGCAAAAATACACCCTACTGCATGAGATAAAGTATCTGTATACTATACATCTGACAAAGGAATTATATCAATGATCTACATGGAACAAATACAACTCAACAAAAAGAAATAGTCCAATTAAAATATGGGCAAAAGAGCTGAACAATCTTTTCAACTATGACCTATAGTAAGTCAAAAGGCACATGAAAAATTGTTAAATTGTCACTTGTTATCAGGGAAATATAACTCATTAATGCATGCATTACAATCTTACACTGATGAGAAAGGCACATTTTCAAAAGACCAGAAATTACAAGTATTGGAGAGGATGTGAAGAAAAAGGAACTCTCATAAACTGTTGATAGGGATACAGACTTGTTCAGCCTCTATGAAACATAGTATGGATGTGTCTCAAAATATTAAAAGTGGATCTGCCATATTACCCAGTAATTCTACTCATAGGTATCTACCCTAAAATCACAATAATTCACATAGGTACTTGTATTTTCATATTTATTGTATCACTATTTACTCACAATAGCCAGACTATGGAAATAATCTAAGCACCCCCAAAAATGAGTGCAATGAGAAATTATGGTAAATACAAACAATAGGATACTACTCAACTGTCAAAAAGACAACACATGCCATTTACAACATGTGTGGAACCAGAAGGGATGTTAACTGAAATGAATCTGATGAAGAACAATAAATATCAAGTGACTTCACATATATGTAGAATAATAAAGAAAGCAAACGGAATGTCAGATAAGGCACACTTAAAAACCAAACCTTGAAAGATGACTATAAAAGCATCCAGAAGTGGGAGGTGATGCAGAAAGAGTGAAAAGGAAGAGCAAAAAGAGCAGAGTGAATTGTGATGGTGGACTATGAGGGGTTTAGTGGAGGTGCAGTTAGTGGAAAAACCTAAAGGTGGGGATCTTTTACTTCTAAAATATCAAGAATAATGTAATTGGTGCTACCACACTTATACACTGAATTAGTTCAAAAACATTTTCCCTAAATATGAATTTATTTTTAAAAAATTAATATATTATTTCCTTTGAATTAAGTGCAATTAAAATTATTTTTAAAAATCCATGTAAAATGTTTCAACTGACTTAAAGTAAAAATGTACATCATCCTTTCCCTAATTTTAAGTCCTGTGTTTATTGCAGCACTATTTACAAGAGGCAGGATATGGAAACAAACCAAATGCCCTAAACAGACTAATGCATTAAAAGTTGTGGTATATTTACAAAGAATATTATTCAGCAATCAAAAATGGCAACCATGCCATTTGTGGCAACATGCATGGAACTGGGGGAATTACACTCCCTGAAATTAGTCAGAACTTAAAAGATCAGTGCTGAATGGTCTCAACTATAAGTGCAATATAAATAAATAAAACAAAAATACAAGAAATAGTAAAAACTAATAACCTGGACCTAGATATGAAATGTTCAGGAAAAGAGGAAGGTAGAAGGGGAGGTAGGTGAAACAGGAAAGGGAGGAAGATGGAAAAATAGTGATAGATCATGGGTGATAAGGTACTGAAAAAAACATGGGGACTACAGAAAAAGAATAAATGTATATGCACATATATACACACATTATACATATATGTGTATATTCATTTAAACATATATACACATATACATGTATATATACACCCACCTACTATATACTGAGGCATATTCTTCCAACATTTCACTCATAGGAGTTATCTAGTATGTGATGAGTACTACTTTTACTGCATACAGTTTTTAAGTATTACTGTAATGAACCTAAATCGTACATTCTCATGACAATTTTTAATTGAGTTACTCTGACAAAAATGGCACTCTTCTTTTTTTTTCAGTTGTTTAGGGTACATAGGTGGTGATGATAAAAGACTGCAATATTCTGTTAAATACTGTGGCTGAAGCATCTGTTTATCATCACTGATTTTACCTAGGGGTAGAGATGCTTTTTAGAAAGTATTGATAGTTTTGAAAATATTTCTGGTCATATATAAATATATCTGAAAATCCCAAAATAGTGCATTTTAAAGCTTGAAAAGTACGTTCAATATCCAAGCTTCTTTGAAAACATCTTTACTCATGCCAAAGGGGGAAATATTTTGAATGTGAAAAGAATAAAGCAACCTAAAAAATAACTAGGAAGATGACTAACTACATGTCTGATTAATCAAACCAGTTGATCACCAGTAGTGATAGAGGTACACATGATTTGGGGAAAGATAAAAATTATGTGAGAACAGTACTATTGCATCAGAGTATTTGAATAAAGCAGGAACTAAGAGTGTGTAAATGAAAACATATGGATTAACTTGAAAATAAAATTCAATTAATGATATTAAAGAAAAGTACTCTCATATTGAATTCACAAAATATTATTTGATGAAAGACACAGACTATATTGGAAATTGAGGCATTATCAACAATAAAATGCAATCCAAAGAGAGATACAGACTTTTGTATAAATATTATCTGGTATTTAGCTTATCAAATCAAAGGAAAAAGTTTTTGGAATTTCCAGTCTATAGCAGGTTATTCAAAACAATAGGTGATAAACTGGAATTGCAAATAATGACATCGGAACCAGAGGAAGTAACAGTTTTATGGGACTGAACCTTAATCTCTGGGGACCCTATGATATCTAGTGTTAGAATTTAGTTGACATGTTGGATATTTAACTGGTTTCCTAGAAATGCTTGTTGTGGGACCTACTTGCCCACTCTGAAATTTGGTTGCTAAGAATCTTAATATTCAACACTTTGGAAATACTGCAATTGTAATGTTGTTGTGTAAGGGGATCATTTCTTTGTGATTACCTGTTGTTTTCCAGAGTATCATTTTATAAGTTTTAAAGATATAAAATCATCTTTCCAAGTTTACAGATTATTTGCTGATGAAGAAAAGTTTTCCCAAGGTGGGTAATAGAGATCTCATTTGATGGGATAAAATAATGTGTCCAAAGCCATGGGGCTCTTTAAGGAATTAATTAGTTTACTGTTCTATAAATACATTCTTGCTGGCAGGTGTTCTATGAGCCTTATGTTATTTTGACTGCCCCAGTGCAACTGTAATATCACCTACAAAGAAAGTATATTTATTTATTTTGTTGAGGAAAAAAAAAGAGTTTGCTTACCTTTAAAATGGCTCTGTCATCAGTATAGACTAATTATATAAAATTTGGTTAATTGAGCAAACTTATTATTTTAAGTAATATCAAATGTATTATGTAATAAATATCTGTGAGAAAATGGTCCTTTATTTGAAAGTTGTTAATTTTATAATTTCTCAGTACTATACTCTGTAACATAAATTTAAATGATTTTCCAGTTTTGATTTGTAAAATCGAGCATAACTTTAAAATATTTATGTCACTAAGATACTTAAAATTATCTATAAGATGCTATATATGTGAAATTTATTGCATTTAAATCTTGCTACATTAATTACATTATTCTTATGTTTACATGGATCGAATTTTAACAGCATTTTCTTCTGCCCAAATACTTGGAAAGACAGAAACAAAAGACAGAAGGAATAAAGAATTAGTGTCTGTCCATTTCAAAAAGTTTATACCTTAAGCAAAAGATTGATTAATCAACCTTGAAGTAGTTAGTATAAGAGGATAAAAATGAATCATACTGATTAAAAGTTTCCTAGATACTGGCATAGAGGAGAAATTTATTGTTCAGATTTCTATGCAAGCATGCAGTGGTAAAATTCTAACATTCTCAAGGAAGAACTCAAATATTAATTAAAAATGAAAAACAACAAAATTGAAATTGTTCATCAAATTTGTATAAACTTAAATATAAAAATTACTAATCCAGAATAAATGTGTTTCATTGTTAATAAATTGATGTTCTGTAAATAATGATATCTTTTTAATCTAAGCAATTGGCCATCCTAGGTATTAAAGTGTTCCCTGGGGTATAGTACCACAAATGATGCTCATGCTTACTTGTCTCTTCTGTCAAGTTGGAATAGGAGAATAATATAATTTTCTGCCCAAATGCATAATTTACTTGTTTAGCTCAGTGAGGATAAAATAAGTTCACTGTGAAACAGGATGAATGGTATTTTAAAGAGGCAATACCCAATAGGATGATTTTCAGTCATGTAAAAGGGGGAAAAAATGTCAACTTAATTGTAATAAATATATCATGTTCATCCCTAAATTATCAACATCTTGATAAAAACATAGGATAATGTTGGTTACACTTTGAAAGTCATCCAGTAAAACTCAACATACTAACAGAATAAAGGAAGAAAGTCATAGGATCATCTCAATGGGTATAGAAGAGAATATTTGCAAAATTCAAGCAGTACTAACACAATTTATTTAATCAAACAAATTATTTTAAGCAATATTAATCTTATTATACATATATACATAATTTATTTGAATTAAATTGATCCAGACAAAGAAAACAAAAATGAAATTCAAAATGACAAAAACTAAATGAAATATCATAAAACAAGTAATCTATGGAGTTGTGAAGGAAAAATAACTGATATAGCTAGTTCCTGAAAAGTTAACTTAAAGTGAAATGAACACTAGTCAGAAAAAAAAAATAGCAAAGTAGTACAATGAACACAATATAGACAAGAAGATGTAATTAGGTATTGAATTATAAAATATAGTAATAAAATTAATAAAATAATAAATTGAAAAAATATAATATTCTGATATGAATCCAGGATGAAACCTAAGTCATAAATAGAAAAAGTTGTCCAAACTGTGTATAAAAGCACCAAGTTTAAATATTTTTAGTCAAATTCTACTACAAACATTTAAAAATAACTATTCTGCAGTTATTGAAAATAAAGGGGCAGTGAAAGCTGCTGACAGAGTAAATGAGGTTTTCATAGTTTTGACAACAAAATCTGAGAATAATGCTAAGAAATGAAAATGAAATTAATTTTAAATATGAACCATCACAGGTATCCTGAATAAAAGATTTAAGTGAGTTCAAAATGACAATACACTAGATGGAATAAGTTTTTCTAAGATAATGCAAAATAGTTTAACATAAAAATGTCTCATTTCATTTCAATACAATTTCAGTTCTGTTGAACTCAATACCTGAATATTTACAAACTCCAATACTCACTTAAAGGAAATAAGCTGCATAATACTTTAGTAGTAATGGTCAAACATCTTACACACAGGATAGATAAAGATTTATTAAATGGGACACAAAAATGGTAAAATAAGTGGCAAAAATTATATCAGTTTTGTTTTTTTAATTGAGAAAATGTTGACTTACAACACCATATATAACTGAGAGGTGTATGTTTACATCTCATCAGATCTATGTTATTATTACCACCAAATCCACCCGTCACCCTGCATCAAACTGCTTTGGACTCTTTACTCTTTTTACTTCTCCTCTGTTGCTTCAATTGTGCACTTAAATTTCTATGCTTTGTTTTGGTTTGGATCTTGTAATTCCTCTGTTTTGTTTTGTTGTACTCCACAGGTCAGTAAAATCATCTGGTACTTCTCTTTATCCTTTGCATTTATTTTGCTTTGTATAATTTTGCTTTGTATAATAAATGCAATATGTCATAATTTTTGTAGATGAATATTATTCTACTTGTATATAACACATCTGTTTAATCCACTCATCAGATATAGCAGTTTTCATAATTTTCATAATTTAAAAATATTGCTGTAATGGACATAGAGTTGAATATATTCCTTAGAATTAGTGTTTTCATTATCTTAGTATCTTAGTAATTCTTGGATATAGAATTGTTCACTCCTATGGTAGATCAATTTTTTAATATTTTGAGAAAATTTCATACTGTTTTCCATATGGGCTGGATTGGTCTATATTCCCATCAATAGTGTATGTGAAATTTTTATTTTCCACTTCCTCATCAATATTTGTTTCCAGACTTTTTGATATGGACCATTTTTATTGTGGTTTTGATTTGCATTTCACTGACAATAAGTGACAATGAACATATTTTCCTATGTCTGTTGATCATTAATTTGTCTTCTTTGTATGAATGTCTTATTGAGCTCTTCTATCCATTTTTTGAGAAGGGATCATTTTGGACTGTGAACAGATTTCTCATGATTTATATGATAAATCATATCAGATTCTCACATATATTAACACATAGTAAAAAGGATAGAGGTTGCACAATCTAACTGGATCATATCTGAACAGAAATAGCTAGTAAACTAGTTATCTAGACAGTTTATTTTTAGAAGATAATTGGCTTAGATTCCTCAGCAAAAAAAAAATAAAAAAAAATATATATATATATATGCATTATCCTTAGTTTTTTTTGTGTGTATCTTTGAATGGATAAGTTGTACTTGTGGTACCTGTTATTGGAATAATATATGTTCTAAAAACTTAGTCAAATAGTATATTGTTTAAATAAGTATACTACCAGAAAAAGTGATTTTTTTAAAGTTTTGTAATCCACATCTAACTATTTATTTTTTGACTTAAAACCATACTAACACTAAAAAGTTCTTTGTGTTCTCAAATACCAGTTGGAAAAAAAAAAAAAGCTAACTTTAATTTGAATCTGAGTATTGTTCGTGTAAATTTTAAAAATCACACCTTTTGTAGCCTATTCAACTTAATTATTACTTACAATTATTCTTGATTTTGCTTAATCTCAAGGCTATTCTTGTTCCACTTTTGAAAAAAGTTTTCTCTATATAATAATGACTGCTTCTTACTTTTCCAAATACAAAGGGATTTTCTTGAGGACCCATATCCTGTAATACTAGAGTAAAATATATAATTTTCTTCTTAAAAGTATATCATAATTTAAAATTTTACAAATATATCTTATATCTATTTAGCTCCCTTGTTTCACGTTCCTAGTTTTTTCCATTATTTATTACTTACATTGTGTTGCATTCTATTAAAATTTCAACTCTTCTCCTTCATTTTTATGCATTCTTTGATAAGACACATTTATCTTGTCTGTAAATATGTATAGATTTTTGACACAATTATGTAAATAACTGTGTCTGTAAATATGTATCAATTGTGTCTGTAAATATGTATAGACACAAAAATAAATGCTGTGGTTATTGTTTTGTTGGTTGTAGCCCCAAACACAAAAGCTGTTTCTTGGAATGCTTCTTCATTGTTTAAGTTAGACTTATAGGAAACTAAATAAAAGGCAAAAGTCTAATCCATTGTAATCACATTATCATTGGAGAGGATAATTGAGATATAAAGTTGAGTTAAGGCAACTCTTGTTTCATTTATTTCTGTGCACCAACCATATCCTCTAACGTTTGTCCACTTTAGATGAAGCGATTCTCTGTGCACTATGTCTAACCAGGTACTATCTTCATTCTCTTTTCACCTTTCTTAAAAAACTTCCCTTTAAAAATAACCCCCCAAAGTCTAAGAGTTGTTAATTTTTGTTTTCTATTATTTTCAATCATATTGTTATTCATTTGTAATTCTATTCCTCCCCCCATTTAATATTTTATCCGTTATGGTCTCACTACATTTCTAAAAGTATCAGGTTAATAAACTTATACACAGAACAGATTTGTTGGAGATTCATACAAACTGGATTTTTGTCACCATCTTCAATGGCTTTCTCAAAAAATGTGATGACTCTCATCAGAGTGTTACTTTTGCCTCTGCAGTGAATGTGTAAGCTCATGAGTTACAAAACAATAGTTATTTTAAGCTTTTCCTAGTTTGTGAATCATACATATGGGTCTTACGAATCCCTGCCCCATTTCAGTAATCAGTGAAGTATATGAAGTAGGTGTGTCTGTCAGTGACATTAGTGAGATTTATATGACTAAGTAGTTTTCTTATTAATCACATGGGTGCAGCAGAACTGTCAGCTAAAATCAAATTGAAATAACGTATCCTTCTCATTTTCCAAATGCAGGTCAGGTCTAGCGGTGGAATTAAATCATATTAAAAGAATCTTTATGCTGTAAGCTGAGACCAGAACTCAAACACTCCTTTGAGCTCTACTTACCTGTTGATCTGCCATTTTATTTAATTTGCCTTGAACTTGGTGAAAATAATCACAAACAAAACCACCAAAAAACAGAGAGTGGATTTTAGTGACAAGAGCTTTTTAGTATTTGTTTGAATTAATTCACTTTAATTTTATTTGCTCCAATAATTGAAATATTTTTTCTTTGTAATTATAACTTATCCCCTTACATTGCATCCCTGTACTGACAAGACAAAGGGAGAATAACATTTGTTTTTTAGAGGCAGGCATGCAAACCACCCTAAATATGTACTTCTCTTTCCCCATTACAGTAAAGAAACTGCCTAATTCCATATGAAAATTTCAAATAAAAATAAAACATGTGTTTGATATCTGAAGCCCTGTATCCTATATCCTTAGTCATTCTCTAAAATATATATCAGTGTTATTAGGAGAGATGAAGTCTTGAACTAAGTTCATCCGACTTGAAAAATTAAAATAGCAGGTTATAAATATTTTTGATAACTTGAAAAAAGTCTACATTATTTGAATCTTGCAGAAAAGTTCCGTGAAGGCATTTTATATGCCACAAAAAGGTATTGTTTTCTGTATTCAGAGACAAACCCTATGGGACAGGACTGTCAGAATTCAAGTTACCTTACATGCCCAAAGTTTATTTTTTATTTTCTCTTCCACTCATTGATCTTGCCATCTATTTTATTGAGAAAGTGGAAACAACTGGAAAAGAAGTTCTATTTGTTCCTCCCAACAATTTTCCACCCTCCATAATCTGTCTTATTCACTTACAAGCTATTTGTTTATTTTTTCAATGTAACTCAAAATGATTATATTTACTTCCTCTTCTATCACTTTCTTTTAAAGCTGGTCTGATGAAGCTTTCATCATGAATTGTACTGTAAACTCCCTTAGTCACCAGTAGCATCCTTATTTAACTTAATGAACAATTTTCAATTGTCATGTAACTCAATGGACAATTTAAGTTGTCATATATTTGACAATCAATAGTATTTCACATGGTTGATTACTAAAATTTCCTGGGACGACTTCATTTGTGTTCTGAAACATCACTCTATTTGTGCTTTACCTCATGGTTCATCGCTTTTGATGATTCCTTTTTTCCTCAAATCTCTTAAGTATTTCTGTGATTCATTGTTCAATCTTCTGACCTACTTTTTTCTTATCTACACGACCATTTTAAGTGCTTTATTTTAGTGGATAACCTGTAGACAACAATTCTTCATGAAAATTCTGACATGTAACACATGCTTAGTAAACTTACCTACTTTAATAGCTAACCAGCTTCTCAAAATTAGCAGTTTTATGCTCAATTCCTGATATTTGTACAGAATCCTTGTCTATGTAATCTGTTTCTATCTGTGGGAAATGACAAAAATATTTCATATTTTACTTAGTAAAAAAAAATCTTAGTCATCTTTGACTATTCTTTTCTTCTGACATTGAATATCCAATTACTCAGCTATATCTACAAAATATACTTGATCTCAAACTATTTCATACTACCATCTTGAATACCATAATGATCAAAATCATCATCTTCTAGTACCGTGATAATTTCAATAATTTAATGATTTGTCATTTTAATTTTAGTTTTCATCATTTGCAGCCAATGTCAAAGAAACCATAAGGAAGCCTAAACAGTACTTTATTCAAATCTCTCAAAGATTTCCCATCTCACTGGAAAGACAGACTACTTAATGACCTTAAAATGACTTATAAACCAAATAGTTAGTAGACAAACTCCAACTTAAAACCTCTCTTTCTTTCACTTCCTTTGTTCCAATGATACTAATATTCTTGCATCTTCAAACTCACAAAGCAGACACATGCCTCCAACCTTGTGTTTTATTTTGTCTAGAATGCACATTCCTTAAATGTCTTTAGGAGGTTCTTCTTTACTTCATCAGACTTATACTTAAAACTATTAGATTATCAGAGAGCCTACAGTGTAGATCCTGCATAAGACAGAAAATGTCCTTTTGTGACCCACCTTTGGTTCTTTTGCAACAGTTACCATTTCTAATAAAGTTAAATAGTAATTTATATGATCACAGGTTATCATCTTCTATTATAAGGTGAGTCCAATGAAGATAAGAGCTTCATTTGTATATTTTGAATCTCAGACAAGTGCTAAGCAGGTATTATTTCCGTAGTAAGTATTTTTATTGATTCTTTCATGTCAGGGAATATTCTAGGCACTTTCCAAATATTCAACATTCATAATTCCTATAGATTGTTTCTCCACTTTGGATTTCTTTAAGTAAAAAAAAAAAAAAAAATGCCTGTAACTTATTCAATGTTGCAACCTTGAATGCAACCAGGATTTGAACAGTTAACCCCCTGGGCTTGTCATTATGCATACTGACTTTTAGTCAGATATTCAGATAAAGGCAATCCCCAGCTCTTAGGATATGTGTATATAACCCACTAACCTGAACTCACCCCTGATTTTCCCCTTGTTCTGAAAGTTCATCTCCACCTATATTTTCATATCTTTAAGGTAAACTTGCCATACTTACCTAAATTCTACCTGTCATTTCTTCCATACTGGTTTATTTCCAGGATATCCTAATCTTTTCATATTTTTTAAACTATTGTTGTAGCACATGCACTCCTTTTCTCTAATGTTTATTATCATTATGCCTTGATTTCAACATACCAATTTTTTCAAACACAGACATTTTGTTCAACTGGTTAAGCTCAAACTATTGTAAAATGTCTCTCTTAGCATGCTACCTCAAGTACATTTGGGTACTTCTAACTGACAACAATAGTCTAGGCCATGATCTCCCAGCCTATTTATTTGTTTGTTTGAGACTAGGTATTGCTACTTTTGAGGTGGAATTGCAGGCTCATGTTACCTGGGGTACCATGGGCTCAATCTCCAGCCTCAGCTTCCCAGGTAGCTGGGATTACAGGTGTGTGCCACCACACCCAACTATTATTTTGGAACTAGATCTCCAATGTTGCCCCAGTGGGACTCAAACCACGACCCCTGGCCCCCGTCGCAGCATCCTAGGCTGCTGCTTACAGGTTCGCTCCATGGTGCTTGGTCTCCCACTCTATTTAATACAATTCTGTGCCTATTTTTAACTCATACTCAGATGAATTGCACACACATACCTGACAATACAATTTTACACGGAATGCTAAGAACATGTTTCTTATTTTATAGGATTAGAAACATGGTCTTTCAGTTAATGACCGTACCACAGTACAGACAAATCTAATTCCTAAATAACTGCATTATATTTGCTAGAGTTTAAAAACAGAGTGGCAATAATGAAGAATGGGAGAGTAAGTTTATTTTACATAATGGAATGAAAAATAATTTAAAATCGTGTGAAATTTAATATGTTGGCATGCATTGTGAAGGAGGTGGCTCCGTATTTGGAGGGTTATTGCTTTGTCCAAATAACCTTCTATTTGGAGCATCTGTGCCTGCAGATCTTCAGATCACACCCCTTCCTCCCAGATAAGGGAATGTCCATCTCTTTTGATACAGATTTTTAAGATTAATAAAAACAATCAAAAAATTCATTCATGCACCCTTTTCTTCTAGGTAAACTTCTTTTATTAACTCAGTAAGTTCTTTTAAGATTACATCCATCTGTGGGGGGGGGGGGTCCTGAGGCTTGCTGGGCAATATGTTTACATAAGAGAACAGTGTGTTCTGGAGATACAACAGCAACTGACAAGTCTTCTAGCAACCTGGGCATCTATGACTCCTCATTTTTTTTTTCTTTTCCCTAGAGGAACACACAATTCCATTACCATCTTCTTCCTTTGGCCTGGGAGACCACTGTTTTTCTCCAATATGGATTTTAACATCTTTTATTTTGCATCCATATTTGATTCCAGTTTAAGGGAAATGCAATAACTGCATGTATAATTAAAATCCTGTTAGAAGCCCTTGCATTTCTCATTATCCCATCTTTTTTCTCTGATGAAGTCAGATCTCTTGAAAGTAGGTTTTATTGTTTAGAATATAGTACTATTAAAATAATTTATATCTCTTGAATTTGTAATCCTATCTACACTTTTTAAATTTGACCTTTGGTTTTATTTACATACACATGACTAGTCTATTTAACAAACTGAACTCCCTATAAACAGCACTATTTTGCTTTTATTTCTTTTTACTATCTCAGCAAAAAAAAAAAAAGTTATATCATATGTAATATTTAATGAAAGTTTTATAATAACTTAAATATAAACTAAATATTAAATTATTGTTGCATTGGATCATAACAAATCTTGAATCTCTTATTTCAGTAGTAGTCTAATTATTTTTTCTCTTCTATTTTTTTGATCTTTGTTCTCTAATTTCCCATTATCAATTAAATAAAGTCCAAAGGCTAAGTATGGGCTTTCAGTTCTCTGATAATACTCTTTCTTATTTCTCCTTCAATGCTCTTTCTGTTGCACGCATGCTAACATTGGAAAAACTGACTTTTTATTCCACTTGCCAGTCTTCTACAGATAAATGTACCCAAATCATACTTTGCTGTTATTGCGAATTAAAATATTTTCATAAATTGTTGTGTAAGTTTAAGAAAAAAAATAATATCAAATAATTTGGGAACTCAGAGGTTGATTATATATCTGAGGGATATTTATCTTTCAAAGAGTGGTTTTGGTAGTCAGCTTTCAGTGACATATCACTATATTCAAACTTCTGCCCTTTTTTTAATCTGTTTAGATTATGCTCTAAGACATCATTTTCCCACCCCCAACAAATTTTGTTGATTCTTCAGTAACTAAACATAGTCTTCTTCACTACAATTACTCTACACTGAAATGTACTTAGACCACCAAGTATGTATGTAGCATTCTTATATGATTTTCCTCTTTTATTGTCTTCAAAATAGAATAGAATATAGATGGCAGGTAGATAAGTAGCTAAGTAGAAATCAATTAAGGAAATTAGAGAATAATATTCCAAGTTGCCCTGCTTCTATCATGGTTATATTATATTTATATGATGAAGAATCTTAAAAGTAAAGCTTATATCTAAGGACTGTCAACCATGAGTGTCACACCATCATAACGTATAGAATCCTATGTAGGCAAATGTCTAAATATTGAAGTTATTTTATTCCTTTATTAGGAGAATGTACATTTATATAGCTTATAGACAGTCTAAATGGACTAAAAATGAACAACAGGACTTTCTAGTCCTAAACCTATTCTGTTAATAATGGCACTTACTTTCCAGAAATAAAAGACAAAATTAGTTTTGAAAGTTTGAAATTATATTGGAAGAAAACCCAATCCTTCCTTGGTGGTAAGATTATGTATTGGGATCAGGTGGGGGAAGGACTATGAAAGATTGTTGAATTAGTCTGGTCTGTAAAAATGAAGAACTATGTACTTTGATTCTCAGTGAGAAACAAAGGCATTAGCGTCTCAAGGCATTAGAGTCTCTTGCTAAGGGAGGATGTCTGTGTCTTATTCATTAAGAGATAGGATTGCAAGCATTAAAAATAATAATAGCACTGAGGCACTTCCCATCATTAGGTATATTCACATTATTTTTCTTCTCTCTTTGTCAAATTAGCCAGAACACCTCCAGTCTCAGAAGGGAAATAATATAGTATACATTTCAAAAGGGAGACATGGACACAAGGAAGTCCCTGTGTTGTTGGTTTAAGCAGCAGTCATGTAATTGGACCTGGGGGCTGACAGGACTAATGCACTCAGTGGTAGGAAGTGATGGAGGCCCATCTGTGCTGGCTTGCTGAGTTGATCAGATCAAGGAAACTGATGGTCAGTTCTCTGAATGACTCACAGTCAAAATTAGGTTGCTGAAAATTTCCATTCATCTAATATGAGGACAGAAAGAAATCTGTTATTGCATGAAGGAAATAAATACATTAAGTATGTTAAGAGGCTTTCTTGCATTATATGCACATTTTGACTGTTTTGTCGAATAGACATAATTATCTACTAAAAATTTGAAATGTTATTATATATTCCCTAGTAGATGACTTTGTTTTTCTTCTATTCTGAATCCTTTATTTTTCTTTTCATGAAGAAAGAATAACAATGTTATAGTGTAAACCTATAACCATACAAATTCGATTTTTATCACAGTAGCCCCTAAGTACTTATGAAGAGTATTTAGCATCTCTGTGCCACAGTGTCTTCATCTTTAAATTGGGGCTATCCTATATGTATTTTTTTGCCAATTAATAAGGATTTTACTTATAAATACCATAAGTATTTTTGCCAATATATGTATTTATTTCTTTTAAGTGACTTGTAGCATTTTAGGAATACAGTAGGTCTGATTCACATAAGTGTAAATTTTCACAGTGATAAGAAAATATTTATTAAACATAATTTGGCCGAATGTATTTTTCTTTGATCTCTTTGACATAGTTTCATTAAAAAATAAGAATATATAGTCATGATCTCCTTCATGGAAAAAAATGGATCCAGTGATTTCTCCTAAGATCCTGTGAGACTAATCTGTCATAGCTTTCATCAAATCAAGAATGGTGATGATTCCTCATACTCTATGTGCCTTCTTAATGTTGCTGCCTTACAAAAACCTATATTATCTAATGACCTCATGCTGCCTGACTCTTCCTTTACTACTCGAAAAATGTGAACACTCCTCACTTAGATATGCCCAATGATGGTTTAAGTATATCACAAGAATATTGGCCCTTTAAGAGTATTTAAGTGTCAAACTGAAAGGAAACAGCTGACAGGATCAGTTAGGTGTTATAGGAAGTTCAAATTTTTTCAGGGATATATAGTTGCTCCTTCCACTGCCTGTCCCTGTGTGAGCTACCACTGCACTTTCACCCACTGAATAAACAGCTTCTCATCTGATCATCTGCTCCTTTGCTGCAAGTTGTTTAGTTTAATCCTCAGAAAGAATAAAGGAAAAGATGGAAAGAAGGTTTTTGGATTCTCTTTTATAGTGAAGTATTCTCCTTCATTGATCCGAGGGGATATTTTAATTAAACACCATCTCTCTCCACTAGTCCCTTTTTAGAATAGTTCTGATAATAGCAACCTTGAAAGCAGGGATATATTTTTCCGTATTTTTGTCCATTTTGACTTAATCATTAGTCAACTCTATTTGATAAAGCTCTTTTGGTTCAATATAGTTGTGTATTTGTTGTTGTTTTTGTTTGTTTTTTTTACCAATGTATATCAATAATTCAGTAAGTAGGGACAAGTATTTGTGGGTCCTCTTCAATAGTCCCTTGAAAAACTCATTTTGAGCTCTTGCATTGTGGAGGTTTCCACATACTCAGATACGTGGGTGGAGTTAATAAATAATTGATCTATCCAGATCACTCAGCCCTTATTTAGCAAACATTAAATTTTCTTATTCTGACATACTTCAGAAATCATCTATATGAATTTGTGTGGATCTTCTTAAGCAAATTGAAATCACAAAATCTAGGGAAATATATCTAGTTAACATTTTGCAGAAACAAATATTGGGGCAAAGAATACATATAGCAAAGGATTTATTGAACAGTTCCTCAAGAAATTAAGTGAACAAATTAAGGCCTGAAATTTTAAAAATTTTGAAAAACTATGAGTAGATTAATCAATAAATACCAGTTATATTGTATAATCATATTTTTAAGGAACTTTAAATTAGATCATCTTCTCATTTTGATTATTTTGTCTCAATCAGTGTGTTCCTTTTTCAAGTGAGTTGCACTAGGAATAAATTATCCATGAAACTCATGTTTATAGTAACTAAATCTCTATTCAGTTAATTATGGTGACTTCTTCCCAAGACATCTAATGTCAAATTAGGTCAGGTGACTAATAATTGGATCTAATTAGCATTCCCACAAGCCGTTAATTCTCTTACCTGGAGCCAACTAAAAGACTGGTGATAGTTTAAGTGCCTGCATGACTATATAGTATCTTCATAAGAGGTAATAACATTTTTTTCCATTAAAACATAAAAAAATGAATTTTGTATTTTGGCAAAATAATATGAAAAAAATAATAAACCACCTGGAATTGATTCTTTGGTATTAATAGCAAAGGTACAGGTGAAACTTTTTTGCATCATTTCCTCCCTTTAAGAGATAGTATAACAAGTAATTTTTAGATCATTTTGTAACAAAAGATTAATTTCCCTAGACATTGCAGATTTTTCATTGTAAAAAACAATAGAGCTTATATTGTTAAAAATGAAACTATAGTCACCAGGAAAACATCCAATATATGGAACTAATCCCAATAGTACATGTCAGAAATAAACAAGTTTTTGACAAAAACCTATTGTATTACTTTGTAAATATTAGCAACACTCACCAAATTGATTAAAGAAGTAGAAAAGGGTAGACAATCTAGATATTAATAATTTGAGAGTCTTGAATGAAATACAACAAAGGCTTACTAATCAGCCAGCTAAGATTGGTAGTTCCCTAACTATTTATTGTGATTTTGGCTCAGTTTTAGGTTACATATGTAGTTCCAAAGAATCACATAGGAAAAAATGCAGAGCTGTGACAATGGAATCTTACTATAACTATAAAGGTGATTTGCAGACACAGGTGCTTTTTAGAAGTTGGAAATTAGCCCCAAGAGAAGTCCTTCCCAATCTCCTTGGTAATGTTTAAGGGCAAAATTTTTAAATAAAATATGGACTGGTGTAGGGTAAGTGAATTGATCAGACAATTTCTGCCATTAGTCTCTGTCACTAGCACCTGTGGTACTGTACTGTTCCCATTGTTGTACACACTTGGGTATTTGCATGTTGAAGTGTGCACAGCTGAGTCTGGGAAGGAGGGGATTAAAGGTTGACATCAGCATGGAAAATGGGGAGGAGAGCACCAGAGGGAGAATACCAAAGAGAGAATGATGCTTGGAAGAGAATAAAAGAGAGAGAGTTCAGAGAAATAGTGTAAAGATTCTTGGAGGGGGAAATGGGAGGCTAGTTTTTCTGCTTGTCTCCCAGGCCTTTTGCCCAGCCTGTCTTCTCGCATACAATTGGGGACCCTCCCTGCCTGGTGTGCTTGTGTACCTGGTTCCCTGAGAGCAGTAAAATCTGTAAAATCCACCAAAGTTTTCAGCACTCTTATTTAGCTGCTAGAAATGATGATGAACCTATGTACATAGGGATGGTCACAAAAGGAATACTTAGGAGGCATTGCAAAACTAGTTGCTGATTTCATGTTTACTCACAGCTCAAATCTGAGTCATAGCTGATGATCTGATAATCTTTTATTCAATTTAATGATAGTTGTTCTGTTTAAAAATAGTTGAGCCTAAGATTATATATTGATAACCCTATTTTAGGTAGTGATGTGATAATTCCAAAGAGCCAGTACAACTATGCATGTCTCATTCATAGGTTTAAGAATTTGGTGGACTTGGAATCATCAGTTGCATAAATGCAAACTCATGGCAAGAGTGAGGGAAAAATTATCATTTATTACAGTAGAAAAAAAAGACTAATTCTAGAATATATTAAGTGTATTTACCAGGGAACATTATTGTGAATAGTCTGCTTTTCAATAGTGTAAAATAAAAGATTATGGAGAGTTGATTAAAACACGGCTTTTACTTATGTCAAAGAATAGAAAATCACCCTCTAATAAGCAAAATCTTCAGTAGTTTCACTTCTCAGTCTTTATACAAATATATTTATTTGTACTGCAGCAGGATATTACTGATTTATCTTAAGAGATATTATAAGACTCATTTAGTTTAAGAAATATGTCTTAAGATTTACTTCAAATTCCTCATTATGAGGTTGTTTATAAAATATTTGTTACAGTACCACTCATAGTTATTTTCTTGAATAATCAGTGTTGTTTTATTACTAAGCAAACTAAAATCACTTCATTTAGTCTTCTTATTCAGATTGTTGTTAAAAATCCAAAGACAAACTGACATCTCTCATCTAGGAAGTACCTGAGATCTTGCTGTATTTATTTCTACCTTAGACACGTTCCTCTCTTTTCTATTGTCTTTCATCTTGTATATCTATTTTTCATTTCAGTTATTTTTCATTAAACTCTCTTCTGTGTTTCAATTTTCATTATAATCTGCCCCAAGTCTTTTCTAGATCACAACAGGATGTACATAAACAAAAAAACATTATACACCTTTGAACAACTGGATTGCTCTCTCTGAACCAGCTTTCTCATTTTCACAGCAAGGAAGCTCAGGCCACACTGATTTGTCTAGCTTATTTGAGATTTAATACATTATAAAGAATACATTTCAAGGACAATGATTGGGACCCACAGTAAGCTACTGAGATAAGGGAACTTTTTAGTTAGGAAATAGTTTTGTCAGCACATTGGAAGTGGTAAGAACATAAAATGAGTCAACCAGCAGTGCCTGCTCAGGATGAAGTTAGATCCTGATTAGGAAAAAGAAAACACCCACTTATACTACTTAGAATCATACATAGATTCTGACATAGATATTAGTAAAATTTTTTACAAAGATCATTTAAGATGTAGAGTGATGCAAAATAGGATTTTTACTGTTATACTGCAGTTATGAGTCTCAACTATGACCATGGATAAGGTCTTAAAAACTGCTTATGAATCTCAGCTGTGACCAGGAATAAGGTCTTAAAAACTGCTTAGAGCCAACCAACCCTCTTCTGCCTTCTGTTTAACATGGATATAAACCCTTGTGCAAGATTATGAAAAACTTGAAACTCTTTCCTAAAAAAGCTCATAAGTACCACACATTCTGCATCAGTGGTTAGGTTAAATGGCTCCTCTGTGAAGGGAGATTAGGAGGCAAGACCTTATATTTCTTACAATCAGTTCTGTTCTCTGGGCTATGAGACGTCTTTTTCAATCTATTTCAGAAGCAGTCTGCATAGCAGGCATACTTTAGAGATCTCAAACTTAGGAAAGTTGTCATCTTCCTCAGTTCATGTCAGTTGCCATCAGGAAGAGCTGACAGAGCACTACTCATAAAACTGGATATAGTAATTCACTGCTATGAGCTTTCCTTTTAAATGCCTATCTCTGAGCATGTGCCATCCCTTTTTTTTTTTTTTTTTCATTCTGGCAAAGAAGCTTTGTTTCCTTGTATTTAAATACACCATAAATCAGCTTTGATCAAATAGATACTGAGCAGAGGCTGAATATCCAATACTTATACCATAACTACTAATTCAAACCATTATTGGACATTTTTTTAAGTTTTCCACCTTATACTAATTTTTTAAATAAAGTATGAATAAAATGTTCTGACATAATCAATTAATTGTTCTACTTTTCTCTATACCTAGCAAAAGTTGTATAAGCTAAAATCCTGGTTAATAAGATACCACTGTCTTTCAGAAGATTACTGCTGTTATTTTATAAGAGGCACTATGGACCTGACACTGGAGTGCGAAAGTGTGAGCATATCCTGAGACTAAAGCCAGCCTTCACTAAAGCATGTAAACTTTTGAAATGTTCTTAAACAGAAGAATAGGGTTATAGGAGGCTTGGATTGCAGATAAGTGATAAATGTAGTATTTTATTTTATGTTCTGAACTTTATGTAAAAATACATTACAATGTTTTCCTCTTAACTTCTGAATGCATTGTAAGTACCAACATTTTTCAATACTTTATTTGTATGAATAACTGTCAGTACATTTATTTTTTTTTTATATTGCTAAATGCACAAAGTGATATTGACCAGATCAAGAAGTTGGTAATTGGTCACATGTCTGATTTTTCGGTTGCTTATCTACTCTGCAATATAGTGAAACATAGAAGTGCAAATCTATAAATCACAGTTCTGTAACTCAAGTCTAGGTTTTGTTATTCATAGTAGGTTCTTAGAGAAATTATATAACCTCTCATATTTCATATTAGTAAATCTTATTGACAATGATAATGATAGCACTAACTGGATGGGTGTTAATATTAGACAAGTTAATACATATTTTCTCAAAATAAAAGGTCTAAATGTCACTTTTATAAGCAAATTAGGATATTATTATTTGGGAACTAAAATCTAGGGCAAAAGCAAAATTGTTCAAGACTGCCCCAAACTGCTTCAATCATCAGTTGCAAGCTGATGTTATCATCTGTGCTTCTGATCCACAGGCTGTATTGATTAAAGAACTTCCCTCTTGGTGACAACTTATTTGCCACAGCAGTAGAGAGAACTCAGGGAAATATTTCACTTACTCAGTTTCTAGTTCATCAGGAAAAAAATTGACTTATAGCCACACACAAAAAAATAACTTATAGCCAATGGAAGAAATGAATAGGACAACATAGAAAGAAAAGGTTGATGATTCCATGCCCTGTCTAATCTTTGCAGTTTTGTCTAATTTCCATGTGTTCTCTAGTCCAGAGGTTCTCTCAACTCAATCTTTTATTTTTCTATGGGGACTTCTTTAAACAGAAATTATTGATGCAATCATTAGCATTAAAACAATAATTCCATCTCCAACCCTTCTCCCTTCCCTGTAGGTGAAGAGGGTACGAGTGGAAAGCTCCATCCTTGCTTTCATGGTTGACTTTACTAGAAGTTAGTCCATATCCTTAGGTAATTTCCAAAGGCTATTTCATTAATGCAAAGTCAGTTGTGGTAGAGAGGGGTTTGTTATGATACTCAATTTACATTTAGGGCTCTGAAGAGCTTTTAATAACTGAGGACAAGAGATAAAATGTTGCAACAAAGGATGTTGCTTTTACTGGCATTGCTCAGGAAATTCCAAGGTTTGTGAAACTTTGAGCCAGGAACTAGTTCCCCTTATTTATTCAAATATGCTATATATGCACTAAAATAATCTTTCATTAGGTAGATTTTTTTCAGTTGTATATAATATAGGTATGTGGGGCACATACTGGGTTATTGTAAAATTTAAATAAGATGACATATAAAATTGTGTTCTGGAACATGTTGGCAATATTATTCTAGACAAATAAAGAGAATTCTAACATCAAAACTCCAACACAGGTTGAGGACAAAGAACATGGGATAGAAATGTATGTGCCTTCCTTCAACAATTTGAAACATCTTTTCTCTCATGTTTTATTTTCAGTTATTTTTCCTATATAACAAATCATGTGAAATTTATCTTGAGCTATTTGCAGAGTGCCTATTTGTATGTATGCTTGGTTGGTTGGCTGGTTTTGATGAAAAGTTATTTGTTTATTTGCCCCTTGTCAAAAATATTTGGTATGATCAGATGACAAAGGGAAAATAAATTAGAAATGGTATTAAATGAAAAAAATGCTTTCTTTAGGAAAGGAAATTCTCAAGTTTTATTGAATTCTGTTATGCTTTCCAAGAAAAAATAGAGCTGGCAAGATAATTTAACTCCTTAAACTTTCAGCACTAAGGAAGACAGAATTGTTTGCTTTTTCTTTCTGACCACTAAATTAAATATTAAAATAAATATATAGGGCATAAAAATAAGAAAATACTACCTAAAAGAAAGACTATTATTGAAATGTGTTAATTCCTAAGTAGGTTTAATATGTCAAAATAACTTGATGCAGAAATAAAAGCCCTTTCTTTTACATGATTCTGTCATTTAGAAAAAAGGTACACAAAGTTATTTTGACAAGTCAAGAATCTGAAACAGTTTTTCCCATGGGTTAAATTTTTTTTTTTTTTTTTTTTACCATTTGTGCAAGAACATTGCATAAGTCATGTTATCACTATATTTATACATCTGTACCCTCACATAGTCTGCTGTAAACCAGTGTTTGTTAAGTATAAATGAAGTTATCATTTTCGCATTGTGTAGGGATGTAATATGTATTTTACATATTAAGTCATGCTGCGTAGTAGGACCTTGACAGGCTGACTGCAAGAAGGGCTTTAGTAAAACTAGAACCAAATCCATAAACAGGTTGATGAAATTCCTATTAATTAACAGAAAAATTGCATTCTACAATGAATGCTTTAGTCCATAATTATGAAATTGGACGATATATATATATATATATATATATATATATATATATATGGATATTTATATATATGAGGAAAAAATTTTAGTGATCATGATTGCAAGCAGTAACCTTGAGGTAGACATCAAATTTATATACAGTTTTTAAACCCCTTAACCCTGTTGTCTGTGGCAAGTTGTTAAGCTTTCTGAAACTCTTGGTCTTCATCTGTGAAATAGGGAAACAGTACACACATATGTAACTTAATAGTTAATTAAGTACCATAATAGAAACAGTGGGAGCTGTCAGTGATGTTCACACACCTCACAATCACAGAGCTTGATTAGAAGAAATTATTGTTTATTTATTGATAATCCAAGATCCTTAAAGTTTTGAAGGGTTCTCTGACTAGGGTACTGACTGCCAATGACACTTCTGTAACTCCACTGGCTAAGCCCATTCTTGATTGTTTCACATACATGAGCCAACACATTTTACATCTCCCATTTCATAACTACTTTGAAATATTTCCAGTATGTGGCAAATTCAGCAGCAATAAAACCCTTATAAATAAAACCACCTCTTGAGATTTCAGTTACCCTGATTCAGAGGATAAAAGAACAATTGGAATATAATTGAGAATAGGTCAAACTTGTTAAATTCATGTTTCTCTTTTTAATCACTTATTCTTTGCTTAAGTATTTTCCATTAGAGAGACTATGATGTTCCAATTTTGAGGAAACTGATAAATTTATTTTTCTTAATTTATTCTCAATGGAAAAAAAGTCATTTAACAAATATTTAGGAGGTGAACATTATATCAGTTTACTATGTTAGACTCTAAAAATATGTTGCTATATACCATTAATTTAGTCTTTAATTCACAAAAATGAAAACCACTGAAATCAAACACACATTACCATCCTTACTTGTGCTGAGTTTTGGAAGGTAAGTGCACTTATATTACTGCTATTGATCAGATAAGATAAAATAGCATCATTGAAGATTTGAATGTACTCACCAGAGTTCCCTGAAATGTATAGAATCAAGTCTTAAATTCTGTAAAAACAAGTTACAATTATCCTTATTTGTATTTGATATTTTGATATTGTGATTCTTTTGTTTTGTTGTTATTTTAGTTGTTAGTTTTATAAACTAACACTGAAATTATTAAATAACATTGGAAACTTCTATTTTTAACTTTATTATATATCATGATGAGCAAAATTAAGCTATTTTCATTGTGATTTACTGTTTTGGGAGTTTTTGTAAAGGAGTTACACTTTTCTTTATTGCATTGCTACTTGTAAGTTTTTTTGCCTTCTACCATATTACATAAAATTAAAAGTGTTTTCTTCAAGTTTACTCTACTCTGGTGAACTGTCTTTAGGTTATATTGTTTTCTGTATATGTTTATTTGCATCAGTTATCTATGAAATAGTAAGATCTTACCTTGTACTTTTAATTTCCTGTTGTCACTGTAGAAAAATGAAAAGTATGATTTGAAGAAGATGGTATAGATACTCTAGGGATAAAGTGATAGCTGATATTTTGGGGGGTCAGACATGTCAGTCTTTATTTCTTATAGTCTGAAATCATTAATAGATTAATAAAGATTTTATTGAAACAGTGCATCCTTTGGAGTAGAAACATCACAGATTATATAATTCATGAATCTTATTAGCGTTGGTGATTATTTAAATATATAAAAATATGCTGAGCTCTTTTTTTAGTTTGGTGCACCTCTCAAAACTCATCGTAGTGTATTTCTCATCATCACAGAGGGGATGTTGTAGAGCATGGAAAGAAGTGATAACATAATTCTATGCATTTAGCTGTCAAACTTTGATATATTTTGAGTTGCATAAGTTATCATTTAAAAAAAAAATTTCTGCCCCATCCTTCCTCCTATTCTTCCCTCTTCTTTCCTTCCTTTCTCCTTAGCTCTCTTTCCTTTTTTTTCTCTCTGTCTCTGTCTATCTGTCTCTCTCTCCCCCTCCTCCCTTCTCCTCAGTTTCTCCCTCCTTCCTCCTTTTCCTCATCAATTACCGTATTGGCATCATCTATCCTTTTCTTTGTTTCTTTCAGACTGTTTCACTAATGTGTGACAATATTACTTATAAATCCTTTAAAATAGGAATTTGGAATTAAACTTTTTTAATATACTATGATTTTAAAATTTGTTTATACATTTGAATCATTTTATACATACACTTCATTAATTTAGTCATATAATAAAGTTATTGAGAGTTTGAAGCTTACACAATTCCTTACATGTCTGTGTCATTCAGGAAGGAGTTGTGAGGAGACTTTATAGGGCTGTGTGAAATACAGGCACCTGATATAAACTCTTTATAAAATTATTGTTGTCTTATTAGGGTTATATAAAGCTATACAATCTCAAACTGATCACAATTTTTAGAGTGTTTTCCAAATAAAATTTTATACTGAGGAAAAGGGAGAAAGATGATTTGGACTGCTAGCCTCCTTAAGAAGCAAAAAATTCAATTTTCACAACTTTCTGATGATAGGTATCCTATTTTAATGAAAAGGAAACTAACATGCCAGTTAAGCACTTGTCTGACGTACAGTTATCAAGTACTTGTGCTACGTACAGTTATCAAGTAGAATGCCTGCCTGTAGTGCTGCAGTGTTCAGAGCATTTTCTGTACATGTCTGACTTTATAACATATTCCAAGAAGTTAGAAATGAAAAGGTTGACATGATTTTCAGTCAAGAAAAGTGAAGTCTCCCAATTTTTCTTTATCTCCAAAGAGAAATCTTCTCATTTTTGAAATGGTAGTGTTAAAACAGTGTTTTCTATCATCCTATTTAAAAAATTGATATACAATTACCACAAAATGTTATATGATTGCATGTATATATATATATATAAACTATAGATCATGATATATATATATATATATATACTAGATTGTGCATGTAAGATGTAAATTTTTTTGCTGAGAATCTCAGCCATAAAAAATTAAAATCTTGCCATTTGCAAAAATATGGATGTATCTTGAGGGCATTATGCTAAGTGAAATAAATCAGTGAGAAAGAGAAATAATATTTTATCTATAGTTTTAACTCTCTCTCTACATATATATATACACACACACACACACATACATGTGTATATCAAAACATATGGAAATGTCCCACTATAAATTATATATGTATATCACATCTTTTGTAATCCTTCCTTGATTAGACCTATTTGTTTTCATATCTTGACTTACTACTGTAAATAATGAACATAGGTTTGCATGTGCCTTTTTCCAGAAAGTGTTTTCATTTTCTTCAGATAAATACTCAGAAGTAGAAATGCTGGATCATAAAGTAGTTTTATATTTAAATGTTTGAGATACCTCCATAGTGTTTCCTGTAGTGGATATACAACTTACATTGTCATCAACAGTGCAAAAATTTGCCTTTTCTCCAAATTTTTACCAACATTTGTTATTTTATTGAATAACATTCATTTAAAATACTTTTTATGTCTTAGGGATACAGTTCACAATTCTCCAAGTATATGTATGGCATAACATCATGCACATCACCAAAGTGCCAATAATCTTCCACAATATTCCTCTCATTTTCTTAACCCCCATCCCTAAACCTCCTGCTCTGGTAACCTCTATTCTGCAGTCAGATTTCAAGGGCTCTTTTCAGTTTGTTTGAATTTATCCATTGCTCTGCTTTGTTTATTTTTATTTCACTTCTGATTAAAATCATCTGTACTTGTATTTATCCTTTTGACTTACTGCTCTTAGGATAAGTCTCTTTTCCATTGTGTTACAAATAGCAAGAACTCATTTATTTTTTTTTAACTTTGAATAAGATCTCACTGTACATATATACTATATTTTTATTCATCCATTTGTAGTTGGGCTCTTATATTGGTTTCATAACTTAGCTATTGTAAATAGAACTGCAGTGAACACATACAACTCTTTAAAAATAGTGTTTTGGGTCGGTACCTAGTGTCTTTGGGTAAATGCCTAGAAGTAGACTTACTGGATCATTTGGTAGATGTACTAGTAATATGTTAAGGAATCTCCAGAGTTAATGTAGTACTCAACTACTCAACATTCCCATGAATGGTATACAGAGTGCCTTTTTCACCATATCATTCCCAACACTTCTTTTTAATCTTTTGGTCATAGGCAGTTCTCATAGTTTGAAGCGATATCTCATTGTAATTTTGATTTACATTTACTTTAAAGTTAGTGATATTAAATATTTGGTCATTTGGCATTTTTGTGTCTTCTTAAAAAGTGTTTATTCAGATCTTCTACCCAATTTTTACATTCTGAGTTGTTATGCCATATATATGTATACACACATATAGACATGTTATTAATCCCGTCAGATATATGTTTGAAATATTTTCTTCCATCCAGTAAGTTGATTTTCATTTGATTTAATCATTTCCTTTGCTGTGCAGAAGCCTTTTGCCTTAATGTAGTCCTACTTGTTTGTTTCTGTTTTTGTTACTTTTGGTTTTGGTGTCAGATCCAAATAGCCAATTTTTAGATCAGTGTTAAGGACCGTACCAACTATGTTTTCTTCCAAGGTTTTATAATTTCAGATTTCACTTAAGATTTTACTCCATTTTGAGTAATTTCTGTGTGTAGTATGAGAGTGGTTCAGTGTCATTCTTTCACATGTGATAATTCCGTTTTCCCAAGCAATTATTGAAGAAACTGTTATGTTTCCCACTGATTAGTCATAGATGGTTTGTCATAAATTGAATATGTATGTGTATTTCTGGGGTGCATATTCTGTTTCTTTAATAAGTATGTATTTCATGCCCATATCTACTTTTTTTAATCCTACAGCATTGTTGTGCACTTTGAAAGTTATTAAAATTTTTAAAGACATTCATCAGTCTTCTTTGAAATGTATGGATTCAGAAGTTAAGCGTAGTAAGTAGCAAATTACTATTTTTTTACTTCTTAATCATAATAATAATGTGATAATTTTCATGTCTTAAAATGATTTAATTCAATGAGTCATCATTCAATGGTTGTAGACACAGATAGGATATTATATGAGACAAAATGTCATTATATTTTTCCACACAAACCAATCACATTATTGTTTTATGGTAGCTGAAAGGAAACAATGCAAAAAATAAAGTCAGCTTTATTTCCTATTAATGTGTTCAGTGTTCTGGGGGAGCCAATATAATGATAAAAGTACTTTAGTCATTGATTGGTAATTTGTGTGGTTATTTTAATTTTTTACTCTATATTCACATGCTATCTGCTGAACTTACTGACAGCAGAGCATATGTCAAAAGAAAATATCTACATATGAATGAGACATTTGAGTCCAGGTAACTTCTGTCCAATTGTGCACTAGATTCTAATTACAAATATGAGTAGTAGACCTGTGCACAAACAGCAGGGCAATAATTTAAATATTGGCATTCTTTTAGCCTTCTTAATTTAACAAAGAGGCAATCTATCTTCTATACAGAATGTGTTTATATATAGGATTCAACTTACATAACTGGCAGGCAATAATGGTAATTGCCAGCTCTAACCCAGATGGGGTGCTTTTTAAATGGCAGTATATATTACTAAGCCTCATGGGTATTCAATGTAGCACTTGCATGGCAGACACTAACATAAATAATAGGTCAAATCTGTGGACATAAATGGATATGCTTGATTCAGTATAAATTGCATACAAAGTGCATATTTTTGTATGAAATATGAAGTGAATTTTTATATACAAATTTATATGAAATATGAAGTGAATTTTTATATACAAATTCTCTCAGTAAATGTGAAATTACAATGTAGAATCAAGGTTACATTTAAGATAACCAAAATAGAAAGTATTTTAGATACCATTCAATCCGAATAAGAAGAGTCTACCATTTGGATCAAATACTTACCTTTGACCAGGATTTCATTGTTTGTAATATGATGATTTTTGTAGCACCTAGATTTTTATTCAGGAAATTCATATGGTCTTTAAAGGATAATCACAAAAAGATACAGTTATGCATGAAAAGATATCTTACATTAAAGAATGCAAAGGGTATATAATGTCTCTTAATATGAATTACTAGTGTACACATTTTCTTTGAATGTTTCCTTAAAATACAGACAAAGGCATTTTTTTCATAAAACCACAGTACAATTATCAAAATCAAAATTTTATGGATTAAATGTTATCCCCAGTTCATATATAATTTTTGTCACTTGTCTCAATAATGCCCTTTATAGGTTTTCTTTTTCTTGTCTGGAATCTAATAAAGACTTACTAGTGGCACATAGCTACTGTGTCATGTTAGCACTTTTGGAAGAGTTTCTCCTCTTCAACTTTTATTTTTAATCTTGCTTGACCTGGGCTTTTTTTTTTTTTTCCTTTCTTTTTCCTTTTACTAACAGCTTATTATCATTATTTTACAATCTTTCTTATTTTTCAATTTTTTTCACAGTGTAGGGTGTCTCCCCCCAGGTGTGATCACCATCAATGTCCTACCACCAAAGCACCCATAGCTGTCCACCATAATCCATTGTGGTCTCCTCATTCAGCTTTTTACCTCTCCTTCCCCCTATGTTTTCCTCCTCCCCTCTTGTCTATCACAAAGGATCAGAAAAACACTTTCTGACATGGATGTTTCTGAGAAGTAAAAAATACCTCTCACTTTACACTCATTGGAGGTTTTTCTATATTTGACTCATGTTTAGAGAGAATATATGGTTGTATTCTTCAGTGTTACTGTTAGAAGTTCTCACCTCTTGGCTAATGCAGTGATCCTTGGCTAATCCAGTAGTATCCAGGAATGGAACAGATATTTTACATTACCTGTTTGTAGTAGCAAATAATTATCATACTTTTTAAATATGAGGACAGAACAACAATAAAGTTGAGGACAGAACAACAATAAAGTTATCTTAGGTTACTTTTAAAATTTTTCCTGGATTTTTAAAACATTCTTTTTTGAAAGCATTGGTCTACTACAAACTGCTCATTTATGCTGATATATGGATGCCTAAAGGCTTCATCCTGCATGAAATATATATGAAAATTAATAAGTATATTCATTATATATCTCAATGAAATTAAATAGGTCTTTACATACTACCTTCTTAGTGCCATTTACATGGAAATGAAATGCCAGAGTTCTAAAAATTAATATATTCACTTAAAATCTAGTTTTCACTTGACTCTCGTAGTGTACTTCCTTAAAATCGGGCCTTGTATGCAGAGACTGTAAAATATTCCTTTTTTTTTTTTTTTTGTCTTAAAGCAAATAATCTGACAAGGTGTCATCAGAAATCGTTTATTTATTTATTTTTTTTAGTGGCAGTGAAGGTACTTGTTTCGAAAAACAAAGTCTAAAGGAAAGAACAGTTTAAGGGTCAATGCAGAATAAAATTTAATTGGCTTAGTTTGTTCATATTTCATTAAATTCTACCACAGTTGAATTTGGCACCAGAAATAAATTGTTTTAATAATAATTTCAAAATTTTTATTACATCTTCTAATTCCATACATTCTTTTTATGAAAAAAATTCATATTATTATTTATTTGCACTGATTATAAAACTAGGAACAAGAATCTTTTATTTGAAATATAAGCAATAAATGGAAATAACTACCTTGTTCTTTTTTCCCCAAAGTTTTGTATTTCTCCCTCATCTAACAGAGTAATTAAGAGTTAGAACACAGTGGGATTATCAAGTATCTGAATGTGCAGATTATTTTATAATTCAGCTGCCTCACTTACTAAGTCAAGACTGAAATATTGGGACAAATAAAGGGTTAATTCACTATTTTAGTGTATACATAATAAAAAATTACAGTTTTTATTTTTATGCATTTTATAATTAAGGTTGTATAGTTATTTGTCCTCAATTTTAAAAATTGTGAGAAATACTTGCTAGTATAAACAAGTAATGCTTTAAAATTATCCATGCAACCACAGAAAGTATCCCAGTGCTTAGAATATACAGGATAAATAGAAGTTTGTCTCTTATTTTACAGCATGATTTATAAAAAGAACTATAAAAGGAGTGAATGAGAGGAAAATAAATTTAGGTTGTTCAGGAAAGACTATGAAGTAGTCTTTAACTTGAGCTTTATAGAATGCAAAGACTTTAAAGATACTCTGGTTACAGAATTGGTAAAGTAAATATAAAAAATAGAAGAATGAATATTTAACATCCAAGGTGAGTATTTAATTTAAAGGTTGAAATATAAAAAAGTGTTGTTTGGTAAAACTAGAAAATTATGGCATAAAATCAGATTTTTGGAAGGTCTTGACTGTCAGGTGATAGTAGATAATGCAAGTATTGAAAAGAAACAAAGAAAGAAGCAGACCAGAAATACCATTAAATCACAACAGCTTGATATGTTCTTGAAGAGTATGAGATTAGATCTCTCAGTTAGGAAATTAGAATATAATGAACATAAGTGCTCATACTCCATAGGAATAAACTGCAGTGATAGTGGGAAGGTAATCTTGTGATATGAAAGTTACTATGTGTGTGTATATATATATGTATGTATATATGTATAGAGAGAGTTAATTTTGAGCTAAACATGTAACTAATTTATATAAAGGAACAAAAGTAAAAGATTAAAAGATCAAAGATTGGTTTGAGTTTTTAAGTTTACCTTTCTGATGAAAAATAATATGCAGATATAGTCCTAAATGAGTTGAGAGAAGAATCTAATTTTGACAGTTGGTGAAGGGAATAGATAAAATAATGGTCCTCCTGCAAAGTCAATCTTTGTGCTCCTTCAGGATATGGAAATAAAAATGATTATGAGATCTTTGAACATGTAGAAGAGATTCTTGGGTTTGAAAAATCATTCTCTAAATCTGACCTCTGACTGGTTACTTGAAGTTTGGGTAGTTATGGAGAAGGAGGAGAAAGATGAGAGGATGAATCTCTACTTTTTAGAGAAATTGTGATAGGATAGGTGGAAAGAATTTAGATTGTGAGTTGAGAAAAATCAATTCAAATTCCTGTTTATTCTGTTAAAAATCAATCTTTCTTGATTGTTTCTTGTCACAAATAGTGTGAAAATTAGTTTCATCTGATTAGAGGAAGGAGCTTTCTAGGAGTCATTGATATGTAACCAAATTACTGATTCCTATTTTCATAAACTTTGCTTATTAATAGCTGTGTATTTATTGTTTAGCTTACTGATGTCGAGCAGCTTTTCAATCTGCTCACCATTTTTTCATCATCTCACATGACTTTCCTTTTAATAATATTTACTGCCTGGTGTCAACACAGTAAACCCATGAAGTAAGACATGCAGCATAATTGCTATGTTCTTTCTTTTCTTAAACTACTAACAATGGAATCTCTAGCTGGTCTGGTCTAACTGCCACTAGGGTAACATGTAAATGTTTCTTTTGAAGTATTAAGGTTAAGGAAAAATGTAGTTCCCAGGAAGTAATAGATATAAACAAGATTAGGACCTCATAATTGAGTTCTAACAATCATGTTCCTGCTGAACACCCATAAAGCTAAGTGTCTTTCAAACCATGTAATATCCTTTCTAAATCTTCTAGAGCACACATATCATTATACCATTTGGCAGTCTTTAAGCCAGATGGGAATCACTGTGTTCAGTGTGGTACATTATACTTTCCTGATTGAGGTGCTCTAGGTAATACATGTTTCTGCACCAACTTAAAGACAATCCAGTATGCAAATGTAATAATACCGACATAGTAACCTTATTATCACAGCTTAGTTTCTTCTGTCAGGCTGACTCCAATGACTTCCCTAAGTAAGTTTGTTCAAAACAGGGAAAACATAAACTACAGTTAACTTGTGTATAGTCACTGCACTCAAAGAAAGTAGTGGCACATAAAGCTCCATAATTTCTGTGAAAGTCATTTTTTATTATGAATAAGATCAACAGTTTTCTGTTCTGAAGAAAAGGTATTTCTTTTTCTACATGGCTTTAAGCTTTCTAGTTCCCTAAAATATTTTCTCCTGTATTACATGGACATAAATATAACTTTATATAAACATAGTGTTAGTATGCATTATGTATTTAGAAATATACACAGACACACAGGCAAAAATATTGCAAATGCCCACTTTCCTCTGGCTAATTAAAATAATCAATACATCTCTTATTAGGCTGTTGTACAAATGACTATATGTTATATTTGACTATTTGGTATTGAAAAGAATTGCAAAGGTGAAAAGATAGGAATAAAGTAGAAAAAATATTTTGGTTTCTACAATTAACATGTCAAAAAAATGAAGCTGGTCCCAGACAAAGGGAGCCTGTACTGAGACTGACTCAACTGACCTCCATGCCTCTGTAACACAGATCCTGAAGAAAGCCCAAACCCTACCAAGATTCTGGAAACTTTTTAACCTAAACCTTTTATCCCTTATAGTGATGGCTCTACTACTATTATATCTCTTGTTTTTATCACCATAAATATTGTACCTT
>PVHY01012386.1:0-44740 GCA_004024945.1 Uropsilus gracilis | reverse complement strand
TAAGACATTGAGGTTAGTGGGTTGTTTGCTACTATAGCATAACCTGTCCTATCCTGACTGATATTACCAAGCTGGCCAAAAAGAACCTTGTCTTGGACTGTAGATTGTGACCCAGGCCTCTTTAGTGGGCTGGCCCCATAATATGTAAATCTGACAGCTTTGTTTTCTAGCATAGGAATATGAAAACAAAGAAATGATTTTTTTAAGAGAGAAAAAAAAGCAGACACACAGTCTGAAGAACTGTTCCAGCATTCTATTTCCTCCTAAAATCTGGAGGCATAAAAATCCCCTATTCTTATAAAACACTCTCTTTTTCTACTATATAAAATTGGGTGGGCTTCGACTGCTTTCAACCAGGAGTCCTAATTCAGAGTAAAAGGGAATTGGAGACAAACCCTCAATTTGTGGTTGAGATGTCTGAGGCTCAGTGTAGTCAAGGGACTTGTCTAAGGTCATGCAGCCACTCAGGACAAATGTTTCCTTGCTCCCTTTTTTGGTGAAATAATTTAACTAGTAGAGATTCAGTGTAAGTTTTCCCTTCTTGCTCTCCCAATCCCAGTCTCCAAGAACAACTACTCCACTAATTTTATGGGACTTTAAAAAATATATTTGCAAATATACATGTATAAAACACTCACAAATTTTTATTAGAAAAAATGGGGGATCCCATTATATTCACATTTCTGAAAGTTGCTTGTTCACTCACTTATAAGATTGTTGATACTTCCCAGTTCTATCTGTACCAGGGCCATCGGTGATGAGTCAAGGAGAGAACTGATGAATGAAGTCAAGGGCTGGACTCAAAAGACTTTGATCATAAAATCCTCCTGGTTCAGGGATGGGGAGGGGAGGATGGAAAACTTCAAGGCACCTGGTATAGCCCCTTTTGAATCTCTCGATAGCCTTTTCAGGCAATCAGCTCCTCTGGACAGCTCTGCACAACAAGGAGTATGGCTTTTGTTTAAGTTGAAATCTGTTCCCCCATAGAGTCCACCCACAGGCCCACCACCTCTCCATTGATTCTTGGGGCAAACAGCTTTGACAGTCCTCCTGCCTCCCACCCCAGACCAGGAAGGAGTGAGGCACCTCCTGAAGGCTGCAGACGTAACTCCCCAACCCTCCTACTGGGGTCTCAGCAGCACCAATGACTAGCTCTGTGTAGAAGGTAGAAACAAAGGCCATTATTGACCAGGAAGAGGGCAGGAACCCAAAGGCAAAAAACCAAGGGCCCCATGCATATAGAGGACCCTGGAGCAAGAAGAAAACTGAGATAGAGGCAGGCAGGCAGGCAGACAGGCAGACAGGCAGGCAATTAAAGTTGGGGGCTGAGTTTTCAATTAAGGGCTCCTCTGCTAGCAGCAGATAATTAACAGATTAGCAAGGCTGTTAGCAAGGACTGGGACAGGCACCCAGGGGTGGGAGAGGACTGGACTCCAGATTCCACAGGAATGAAAAGGAATCTCTGAGGCCTAGGAAACCCTAAAGCAGCTGAGTATGGTGGGCTCAGAGAGACAGCGTGTTCAGGTCGGAGGGAGGGGCAAGCCTGGAAAGGCAGGGGTCATGCGATCAGTGGTCTTCCCCCTGAAAGGACCCTTGTTTTGCAGAGCCCCCTCTGCCTGGGGAGTGGCTAAGGAGGAAGTTTGTGAGAGTATCTGGGGGTCATGGTACTGACATGATATTTGCATATCACAGTGTAGCTCACAAGTGTGCCCTGCATGATGTTGGCATGATACAACCATAGACACTCCTGAGTTAAAATCTTGTTCCCACTTCCTATCTGTGTGTAACACATCAGATATCCCAGCTGCTCTCCCAGACTTCTCAGCTCCTTTCTAGTTATACAGAGTCATAGCAAGGCAGGAAAGAGCCAGTGTGCTCCCCTCTAGTGGTGTTTTCCTCTCTCAGGGAACTTGAGAGGCCACTGTTCCAGCAGGAATCAGCCTGTATCCCTGAGTGACCTTCATGGATCAAATCCCTCTTCCTCCTCCCAAGAGACAAATAGAGAGAGCTAGAGGTGAATTACTGTGTTAAGCTGTAAAGTTTTGGAGCTATTTGTTATGGCAACATAACCATGCTTGTCCTGGCTGTTTCACAGGGTGGCCTTCACCTCCCTGATTCATAAAGTGGATAAGAATGACAGTTGCTGCAGGCATTATATAAGTTGGCTGAAAGCTGCTCTCAGCTCCTGGGTCCCACACTCCCGCTAACACAGAGGAATGTTGCCATGGGCCAAAGTCAAAGGCTAGTGTATTTGCTTGGTCACAGCTAGAGGTTAGAACTTTTACAGTGTTGAGCAAAGAATTTAAAGGTTGAGCTCACATGGGGATGGGCAAGGTCCGTGGGATGCTGGAGGCTTGGCTATGCCCTCCCAGGGAGAGAGACCAGGCCAGCTCCCTCCCTCTCTGGCTTCAGCTTTCTTCTATCTGCGGTAAAGGCAGGGAGGCTAACGGGCTGTTATCCTTCTCTCTCAACTGGGGAGAGCTGGCTGGATGATAAGTACTTCTCCCTGAGCTACTGGGCCTGGAATGGTTTCCTTTGGCTCTCGAAGGTTCCAAGCCACGGGAACTCTTGACCGATTAGCCGCACGGAAGCTTCCCTTGCTGCTCTGGTTACTCCCTCGCCCTATCCTGCATCCTAACCTGTTCCTGACCTCACTTAATCTGTTCCTGAGCCTGATTCACTCTCCCCACGGAGAGAAGCAGGCCCATGGTCATGGGGGCAGCTGCCTCTCCTCCTTCAAAGCTTTCAGCCTGCTCCCCATTGCTCCTGTTTGGTGTACAAGATCAAACCTGTCTTTTTTTTTTTCAGCTGATCTCATTCCTCTTGGAGTTTCTGATGCCTGAGCAACAGTTTCTGTACAGTTTCCAAATATGAAGCCCTCTTGCCCCGCTCTATGTAGTTGGCTTACTGCTCTGAGCTCACCAAAATTGAGGCCGACTGTTCCAGATCTGATTTTTAAATTGTCCTTCTTAGCTTGTACATGTCCCATTGGGAATCTTCTCCCCTCAACCCAAGCTACCATGTCCCCCACAAAGGGGCAGCCACAGAGCCTTTTCTAAGGCCTTGCTGCTCCCTGTGCCCGAGTCTACAATGCTGGACTCTGAGTTGTGAATCCCATGACAATGACTTCATGTCCACTGAGGGTCCCTGATGAAGGAAGAACCTGACTCCCAGGGGACTTACACAGAGCACAGATCAATGCTGGCTGGCAGTTTCCCTTTCCTCTCTGTAAAGTGAATCTCTGTTCTGGCTAATGTCAACTGCTGCCATCCCACCAAGTAGACACACAGTCACCAGGCCCTATGCTGTCAATGCAGGCACCATGGCCACCTGTGGCTGCTGTGTTCTTGCGAAGTAGTCAGAAAAACTGATGCACTGAGACTGTAAAATAGATGCTGGATTCTGAAGACTTAGAATGAAAAAATGTAAGCAAAATCTGCAACAGCTATTAAACACAATAAATTAGTTAATAATTTGTATCTCTTGATTACAAGTTGAAATGGTAGTGTTTTCAAATACTGGGTTATTGAGACTAATCTGACCTATCATTTTTAACTTTTTTTTATTATTATGTCAACTAGACATTTAGAGTTACCCGTGCATCAAGTTTCCATTGCATAGCTCTTCCCCGAAGGCGCCTCATCACTCCCACAGTGTTTAACCCCCTTTGCGTCAGGACCTCTGTTCCTTGCAGCTGAAGGCATTCTGGCTAATCCACATGGTCCCCTCTGCCCTGTCTCCTGTGGCATGGTGGGTGCAGGTCAGCACCAAGGAGCCCCAGCCTGGGGGGAATCAATACCATACATTCTTTCTACTATATTGCACAGTGGAGTGCAGTCTGCACAGTCGGCTGCTCATGACACATTCACACTGCCCACCACAGTATAGAGAGGCCAAGAACCGAGCTCATAACCCCAGGCAGTGGCGGGAGTGGATTGGAGAGAGGCTTTGTGAAGGCCTCATAAAGGAAGGCCATTACTGACCCTCAGAACCCCTGTGCTGCTGGCTAGGCAGCCCAGCATTGGGAGACAATGCTAGCAGTGCTTCCACAGCTGCTGGGGGTGGCAAGGGGGTGGTGCAGAAAGACTGGTTGTTAAGTGCTGAGAATCCCTAGGCTAGGCCTGGGGCTGACTCAGAATGCATTTCCATTGAGGGAGTATTACCATTCTGTCTCCACAGCTTGCCTGGTATAGGAAGAATACAGGCCTGTTAAGTACTTTTCTGGCAACTGGTTATATAGATTTGCTTCCATCTGAGCTCTCTCTTACAGTGACCCAGGACGCCAAGAGGGCCCTCTGCCCAGCCGTTTGTGTTGAGAATGCTTCAAGCATGCCTGTCTCCTTACTGTCTGGGAAAGGGTCTCTTTGGCAAAGAGAAGGAACTTTTTGTAGCATTTTTGTTCTTGGAGGAAGTTCTAGAGAGCCTAAATGTCACTGCTCCCCCAGGTCACCCATCATTAGCTGCCAAGTGAAGTCTGAAAATTGCAAATCTGATCTTGTCATTTCCCTGCCCAGAAACTCTGATGGTTCCTGCTGCCCCCAAGATTGCCACACCTGAGCCAGGTAGTAAGGTAACATCCTGCGGTTCCAGTTTTATGCTGATGAGCTTTCACTTGTGCTCTTCCCTGTGCCAGCATTCCCTTACTATGCTCAGGAGGCTATGTGAACCTCGACATGGCGATCAGAGAGGGATTGGTTCAGACATGATGTGTGACATTTTCTGAGTGAGCCATAGAGAGCCAGATGGAGGATTTCCTTTTTTTTTTTTTTTAAGAGACTAGGTCTTGTTATGTTGCCTGGGAATCACAGATTCTCGTTGCCTGGCGTAGCCCAGACTCAAGCGATCCCCAGCCTCAGCCTCCCAGGTAGCTGGAATTACAGGTGCACATCACCATGCCCGCTATTTTTTTTTGAGACCAGATCTCACTATGTTGCCCCGGGCAGGTCTCAAACCCACGGACTCAAGCTATTCCCAGTCTCAGCCTCCTGTCCTAGGCTGGGATTAAAGGCACATGCCACCATGCCCGGCTTAGACCACGGATTTTGTTGGAAGCCCTGGGTGAGGGATGCCCACAGGTCTGGGTTAGTAAACTGGAGAGTATACAGCTGCCATCTGGGGACCCAAGAGCCTAAGAATGAGAGTAACCCAGGAGAAAGTAGAATGGAACCGTATCAAGGGGCATCTTTATTGTAACCATTCGAGCACCTGAATCCACCTACATCTGAAACCTCCTGTGCACTTTTCAGTTATTTGAGTCAATAAATTCCCTTTGCTTAAAAACAAAACCAAACTTTGACCTGGGTTTCCTGTCACTCACAAATTGAAGGCACTACCAATATAAAGGCATGACTCTCGAGAAGCAGAATCATTTCTTCTATTGCTCTCTGCATGCTATTCTTACCACATCTACCCCACTTTACCAGTGTTTGCTGTTTCTTTCTCCACCTGTCCAACCGAACTTTTCCCTCTGCAGGAGTGGACACTGATGCACACTGGACATCAGATGCAATTCATGATGATTACACTTTATATAGCACATATTCCATAGGGATGTGTTCTGAGAAATGCATCATAGGTGATTTTGTGCAAATGTCATAGACTGTAATGACATAAACCTGGATGTATGTTCTAGGCTGTATGGTGTAGCCTGTGGGAAATCCACGTGTATATGCACGTGGAAGGAATCGTCATTAAGCAATGCATAAACTGCTCTCAAGTTGAGTTAAACTATACAGCACTCATCTTTGAACCCTAAGTCAACCTACTTGTTTTATTTTCTTTCATCTCTGCACCCTACTCCCACTATCTTCCACATAGTAATAGTCTCCATGGATGCCATATATATCCATTTGTTTTTTATTTCTGCAAGTGGTAGCCTCTTGGTTTTGAAGTCATTTCTTATCTTTTAAACTCAGCATTATGCTGGGTGTGGTGGCATGTGCTTCTAATCCCAGTTACTTGGGAGGCTAAGGCTAGGAATCACTTGAGTCCGCAGGTTTGAGACTACCCTGGGTAACATAGTGAGACCTAATCTCAAAAAAAAATAGCCAGCATGATGGTGCATGCCTGTAATCCCAGCTACCTGGGAGGCTGAGGCTAGGGATCACTTGAGTCCGTGGGTTCGGGACTATCCCAGGCAACATAGCGAGACCTAGTCTCAAAAATAAAAAATTAAAAAAATTAACTAGGTGGTGTTATATAACCCATACATGCTTCTGTGTCTACATTTACTCTCTCCTTGCTGCTACATCATCCTGCGGAGTGTGAATCACTCCCATCTCCCATTCTCCTTGAGTCAGACACCTAGGATCCTCCAACAACCGCTACCTCCAAACCATCACAGAGAATTGCAGTCAACACCATGACACATATCCTGTAGACCTATGCCAATTTCTTTTGTGCTTATAGCTGGAGATAGAATTGCAAGGTTGGTTGCTGGGAATGTGCACATGTTAACTAAGCTACTTTGCAATGGCTATCTGGTCTACTATCCCACAGAGCTGGGGGACACTGGAGGCAGGTGACTCCCCCCGCCCCAGGAATCTTTATGCTCTTTCTCTCTCCCCCATGCTCTCTTCATGTTTTCTCATCCCATGCTCTCCACATATGGTGATGATGTCCTTTATTGCCTCCTCCTAGACCCAGGTGAGTCCACTCACACATACTCACACCCACTGGGCCCAGCCATATACAATCATGGGGAGGGCATAATACTACAGGTGCTGGTCATGGTGCAAAAATCCTGACCTACATTTACTCTATAACAGTGTTTGTCTTGTTTTGACTCTTTTCACTAAACATAATGCTCTCAAGGTTTATCTGTGATTTAACACTGTCCATTTAAGGATAAAAAAATTTCCATTATCCATTTATGCACTGAAGGGTGCTTAGTTGCTGCTGCTGCTGCTGCTTCTTATTTATTTATTTATTTTTTTTGAGATGAGGTCTTGCTATTTTTGCCCCCAGAACTGTAGGCTCATGTTGCCTGGGGTACCACAGACTCAAGCCATCCCCAGCCTCAGCTTCCCAGGTAGCTGGGATTACAGGCGCACGCCACCATGCCTAGCTATTTTTTTTGGAACTAGGTCTCGCTACGGGCCCCAGGCAGGACTCGAACCACAATCCCTAGCCCTGGCCGCTTCATAGGCTGAAGCTTACAAGCACGAGCCACCGCGCCCGGCCTTGTCCAGCTAATTTTTTAGAACTAGGTCTCACTATGTTGCCCCGGGTGGGATTTGAACCCTGATCCCTGGTTCCTACCGTGGCTTCCTAGGCTGCCACTTACAGGCATGTGCCACTGTGCCCGGCCCATCGCTTAGTTGCTTCTACCTTCTAGCTAGTTGTGAAAAATTCTGTGAAGAATATGGGGCTACAAATATTTCTATGAGATCCAGCTTTCAATTTTTTGGGGGATATATGACCAGAATTTGAATTTCTGAAACATATAGTGATTTTATTCTTCATATTTTGAGGAACCACTATTGTCCATAGGGTTGTACTAATTTATGTTCCCACCCAGTCAGTACACAGGGTTCCAATTTCTTCATATCCTCATCAACACTTGTTATTTTCTGTTTTCTCAATAATAACTATTGTAATTGGTGCCAGGTGGTATCTTATTGTGATTTTGATTTCCACTTTCCTAATAATTTGTGATGCTGAACACCCCTTCATGAGACTATTAGACTTGTATATCTTGTATATCTTCTTTGGAGAAATGTCTGCTCAGATATTTTATTGTCATAATAAAGCATTTTGCTACTAAGAATTTTTTGCCTCTCCTCATATTTCTTGACTTGTACTTCCTCTTGAAAAAATTGCCCAATCATATCCTTTATCCATTTATTTTGCTTGTGAATTTGCAGGAGTCACTTGTTTATTGAGGTTCCACCATTCTCTTGTAAATTCTAGAACTTGGTATGTATCTTCATCTTGTCATGTGTCCTTTGAACCATTATCTTTAATTTAGATGTGACAAAGTCCCCCTCCTTGAGCTATAGTTTGTACTTAAAATTTTATCTAAGAAATCTTCCCCTCTATGAGTCTCTAAGCTGTGTTTCTCCATGTTTTTTCTGTCGATGTTATAATTTGATCATTTCTATTGGCTCTTCATGCATCATCTGAGCATCCACCTCATGAAATCATGTGCATTGCTTTTTTCTATACAACGAATGAGGGTTTTCCCTACAAAAACCACTGTCTCACTTACTTGTGTGACTTTTGGACTATATGAAACACCATGATGACAGGGTCCATCTATGAATTCTCCATGCTATCCAATGGGTTCAGTTTTTTCTTAAATCTCACACCAGTTTGCTTGTTTGCAAACAGTATTACTGGAGTATGACACTGAGAGTAAGTGTCCTGTCCACCTCCATCCTTTTTACTAAGGTGACTCTTGATTGTTAAATCAATGCTAGGGAGAAAATCTCAAAGGAGGAAGAGAAAGCCCTGGAATGTTCCTCAGAACCAATCCCTCCATTCCTAGCCATGTCAGACAGAAGGAAAGACTCTGCTACAGAACCTACATTTGTTGGGTGGACAAAACCCAAGTGTAATGGAGAAAATACCATGTTGGAAGGCTGAGCCCCACTGTAGTAGCTGCTTGGGACTGAGGAAATCACAGAACAATAGGTGAACTCTTGACTCTGCCCATGGGGCCAAACCCTCCCAGTCAGCATCACATATAGCAATGACTGGGCCATCATCCTTGATTAGAGAATCAACAAATTGTGCTTTTCCAAGCCCATCTACTCGACAGTTTTACTGAGCCACACCCAACCACATGGGGTAAGTAGGCAGACTGTCATCCCCATTCAATAGAAGAAGAGAACTAAAGTCCATAGTGAAGGAAATTCACTCCTCACACTGTAGCTATTTAATGAGAATCAAGTGTTGGGCCCTGGGACATAACACCAGACAAATGGTCTCAGCCTCATGTTGGCAAGTCATCAGTAGCTCCCATGCAGATATATTACTTTTGTCAGCCAGCATCCATCCCCAGAAGAAACTAATGCCACTACAATCCATTTCTACTGGGGTGGTCAATCATGGTGTTCCCATCACTGCACACAGGAAAGGGCACAGTGGGTGGGGCCAATATGGCACCATGACCTCTAGCCAGAGTGGTCTTAGTAGGACCAGAGTTCTCTCTGGCATATTTATGTGGATGTTGGAGGACACATATTTCTTTTCACTAAAGTTGCTAAGATGGGAGGATATAAGTCTTGGGCTCCTGTCAGTTACTTTGGTACAGGAGAACCTTCAGAAAGAACCAAATGAAGCAGAGACAATGCAGACATGTGAGCGAATCAGATGATATTCAAGCACTGGATTGAGCCATGCCTAATGCTAAGATACCTATACTTGCTAGTTATGTGAGCCAACCCATTAACTATTGGCTAGTATGTTCGTTTGAGTCAGTGGGGAGGCAAAGAGTCCCACGGAACAGAGACTCTAACTCCTGGACTGGGTAGGGCAAGGGGGGTATTTCCAGAAAGAGAACCAGAAAGTTCAGAAACTCTTTACTCTTACGAATGGCAGCCCGAGTCCTCTTCTCCAGGTGACAGCAGGAAGGGACATTACCATCAAGGCACACCTCTCATCTCTAACCATAGGGAGGGCCTTTGCCTCTCTGGGCACAGGGAGCCAGCTACACATGTGAGGACATTCTGGGTGATGCAGGCTGGCCAGCCCCCAGGGTAGGGATCCTGAAGTTGTAGCCAGGATGGGTGGCTAAGCCCAATCAGGTTTCTTTCTTTCTTTTTCTTTTTTCCAGCCAAGTTTCTTCTAAGGTCAGGTCAGCCACACTCTCCATGGCAGCTGACCTGCAGGTCTTGCTGCACTGCAACTTTATGTTTTCTGCACATGGAATCCTCCATACCGCAACAATGTATATGGAGTCTTCCATACCACAACATAGAGTCTTCCATACCCCCAAAATTCCAGACCCCTCTTGAGGTCTGAGAAATGATGCTTTTTTTTAAATGTCCGTATTGCAACAAATAACAAACATTTCTTCCAAAGAAGCACTATGATCGAGGACAGACTCAGCTGGACAACAGACTTTGAGCATTGCTGTCACTCTCCATACAACTTCCCAGCCTGAAGCATGAACTTGGGGCAAATTCTTAGCATTAAATCTCATTAAAAGTAGACATGGGAGCTGGGTGTGGTGGTGTGCACCTGTAACCCAAGAGCTGGGAGGCAAGAGGCCAGGGATTGCTTGACTTCGCAGGTTGAGACTACCCCAAGCAGCACAGCAAGACCCAGTCTCGAAAAAGCAGCCGGGCGCCCGCCTGTAATCCCAGATACTTGGGAGGCTGATGCTGGGAACTGCTTGAGTCCGCGGGGACTACCCCAGGCAACATAGTGAGTCTTACTCTCAAAAAAAAAAAATGTAGATATGGGGACCTATGGACAAATAGGAAACACATCTATGTTTTGTGGATGGCATTGTGGATGATGTTCCCAAAATAAAGGGGTGTTGGGTAAATTGAAATCTGTACCCTAAGAAGGCAACTTACAACTTTCAGGTAACAGTATTTTTGTTTTCCAGCTTTAGGATCTCAGGATCTAGTTGTGACCAGTTCAGCCTGAACAAAAAGAAAGATAAGATGGGGGTGGGGGTGACAAGAGAGATTCTGCAGGTGCTGGAGGGACACTGCAACCTGAGTTACAATGAGTGGACAGACTCACTTTCTGGGTTGATAGACACATAGTGGCGTGAAGAACTTAGAGAGACAATCACACCCCAAGGGGAAGGTTGAGGGCAGTTATATAAAGGTGGTAAGTAGAGAGGAAGAGAGATGTGTGCCTGTTTTCTGCTATGGCACCCAGCCAGGTCCAATGGATCTTTCCTCATGCATATCATTTGTTTTAAAACTGGAAGTCTCTGGCATGTCAAGTGGGTTCATTTTATGGCAGTGGTGATGGGGTAGTGGGGTAGTGGGGTGATGGGGTAGTATAAGATCATAGCTGTTATTCCCTCCTTCTATGATTCCCTGATTTTCTGTGACCTGTTATTCGTTGAACCCCTGCTGGGGACTGGGGACAGAGTCAAGAGATGAGTGAACTGGCTTCCTTTGCCTGGAGCTCAGGACCAGAATGGCAGTTGGCTATTAATCAATGACTACATAAACACACATATTGGTCATAGGGCTAGCTGACGCCTATGCACCCACACCTGCAGCAGGACCCCGACTAAAGAATCACAAAGGAAATGACACTGGGAGTACAGACTTGTTTTTCATGACCCAAACTTGGCTTCTGACAGTTGTTCTGTTCTAAGTGTCCTAAACTCAGAGTTTTGCTCGTGTTTAAACTCTGCTTGGTGGTGTGTGCAGTCTGGAGATCTGTTATTAGAACCTTGTCTTATCTTCGGGTACCCCTAACGTCTCAGGGATCCCATTGTACCCACAGGGCCACACTGGGGAGAGTGGTGCTCAGCACACTGCCAAGTGCATGATTTCAGTCAGGCAGCATGGCCCAACGCCCACCCGCGCCAACCCCACTCACTCATACACCCCAGGAGTCAGCCCACCCGAACACATATCATGTGGCCATACAGCGTGCTGCGTGAGGTGACGTGAGGCGGGGCAGGACACATGGGGGTGGGGCTTAGGCCCAGTGTGAGCTCTGATTGGCTATTGGGCTTGTCTTCCCAGGTGGCGCGGAGACGCCCTGGGTATGCCTTCCGGTCTCCTTTCTGCTGCTGCTGCTTTGGCGGGAGCTGGTGGCAGGTGTGAGGTGAGGACTGCAGAGCTGCTCCCAGGTTGGGCCAGGGCGAATGGCAACAGGTTTATGGAGGGACCTTTCCCTCTGAGAGCCGGGGTGGCCTGTTTTCCCCGGAGCGGGAGCGAGTCGGGGTTGGGCGAAATGCCGCCTGTGGGGCCTGTATGTGTAGCGCAGATGAATTCCTCTGGAAAAGCTCCATGGTCTGAAGGCAGCCCTGGAGAGCCCCACTTCGCTTCATCATGCTCCTCCTGTTACCTTACACCCCTAGAAGGCCTTCCAGCACCTTCAACTCACTCAGGGGACACTCAGCCTTGGTCTGGTGAAGTACTGATTTTTGAGGGCCCCTCTCTCTGTTTCCCAGGTGCGCTGGCTGAGGGGTGAAGAGGTGGTTCCCGACAGAGGGATGGTTTGGGTGTTACACTGTGGCCAAAGGCTGCAGCCTCAGCTGTGCTTCGGGGTGGGGCATGGTACGATAGTCGATGGCCATGGCGGCACATAGACAGGCGAATGCTGCTGACTTAAAGGGCAGTGGCTGCTGGGCTCCAGCCAGACCAGCCCCGTACATGCCAGAGAAGTCAAGCCTCAGGTATTTTTTAAACATCATCTGGAAGCCCCGATTTTTTATATAACAAAATCATTGGCTTCAAAGTTTAGTGTTAATTTACAAAATTTTAGAATATTGTATAACCAAAGAAAAATACAAATGTAAACTCTATTTGACCCTTGGGATGCCATTTTGCCATCTCTGGTGGCAGTTGTCTTAGTAAGAAGGGAGCAACCAGGAAGGAGCAACAGATGGACAGATCTCATTTGATAGGCTTGGGTGCTAGAATGATACATTCCAGAAACTAACTTCTGATTTGTATGTGCTGCATAATGGACTTAGTTGGTGAACAGGAGTTACTCCTATTTTTAACTTTGCCTGGTTACAGTTAGTAGATTTAGCTGGATTAGATTCTGACAGTGGGGATGGTCTGAGGCAGGGAAGTGACATTTTCTTTGCAACATAGGTAGGACTTCCCAAATTTTAACCTTGGCATTGGGAGCTTCCAAGGTTAAATGCCCATGAAGGGGCTGTGAGAACATTTTCAAAGTGCATTTGGGATGGATCTTCTAGAGCTTGTGCACTACAGGAATCCTGGTATCCTGGTCCTGGTACCACTTGGTTTCATGGTTCTAAGCTGGACAAATTGGGAGAGAAGAGACTCAAAGGAATTCTGGGAGAAGATGTCAGTCATTCTGGGACAGTCAGTCATCTAGCACTCCCTCGCTCCCTTCTCTATGTAGAGCAGATTGCTGGACATACAAAAATGATTCAGTGTAGCCCTCGCCTCAGGATATTCTCATAGAATGTACAGGAGTAAAAAGCTCAGTTTACAAGAGGCTTTCTGGCCAACAAGCTTGGGCAGAAGAACCAAGGAAGAGAGGGAAGACCTGGAGTGTGATCCATAGGTGATATGGATTTAGAACCATGGACAGCAGGGAGGTTAAACACTTGGCAAGACAGCAGGGAGGTTAAACACTTCCATGTGCATAGTGTGGTGGGGGTAGGGATAATGTAAATAACTGGACCAGCCCACCCATCAGAAACAGGGGCAGAGATAAAGTAGAGGGCTTTTTAGGGCTGAATTTTTGGATCAGGAGGGGCTCAGAGCTGTTTTGTGGAAGAGATGTTTATTAGTCTAGGGAAATATTATGGGCGAAGGGAGGGGACTGAGGAGATACCAAGTGGGATGTTCTGTGGTTAGTGCTGTGTAAGAGGGAATTGATTGTGGAAAAGTATGTTGTCCCCAACCAGATGAGCATTACTTGGGAACACCTTAGTGTGATCTCTCAACTGTCCCTCACCTGGTATCTGGATGACATTCCTGTAATGATGAGTGAATAAATGGTTTTCCTTTGGTGTGAAGAAGGGCAGTAAACAGAACCTGATGTGGCAGAGCATCTGTTCTTTCACAGTCTCATGCCTTCCTCATTCCAGTCCAGCAATATTCTTTCTATCTGCATGAAAGGGGTTTGAGTTTCCAGTCCAGCCCCCATTCCCCAGCTGTGCTAGGAGATGGTAGATGGTTATTCATGATAAGACAACCAATCTCTTGAAGTTAGTCTTTGGGAACTCCTGAGCTGGACACTGTGAGACCTTTGGAGGACAGGTAGCACCTTAGTGGGACTATTAGGATCACATGGAGCTTTGGATCAGCCCCCAGCTTCCAGCCCAGGCTTTCACTACTATTGACCTGAGTGTGGTCTATCTCTTCTGGGATAGGAAGTTAGGGGTCATCCCAGGGGCCCTGGTTTGTAGCACACACTCCAGTACCCCCTCTAAACTTCTGCCTCTTCCCAGGTCATTTTTCTTCAGCAAAGGAGAGAGGTGAGGTTGCTGGTTCCAGACCTTGTAGACTCCTGTGGACACCATGTTGGACTCCAAATCCAGACTCCAAACTCAGCAGAAGAGCAGCCAGAAGAGCCAGGAGGTAGTAAAACCCTTCCCATTCCCAGAATATGCTTTTTCCCACCTCTCCTCCATACCCCTCAGTCCTGGGTCCTCCTTTCCTTTGCTAAGGACATTGAATCCTCTTATTTCTCCTTATTGCCCTTTGCCAGACCAGCCCGTGGTCCTCAGGCTTTGGAATGAAGCTGGAGGCTGTCACCCCCTTTTTAGGGAAATACCGCCCCTTTGTGGGTCGTTGTTGCCAGACCTGCACTCCTAAGAGCTGGGTAAGTGATGAAGGGCTGACCCCACCCTGGGAAGTATGGGTAGCTTGGCCTGGGGAGCCATGGCTCTGGGAAGCAGCTTTCTTTACATGCTTCTGAGCGCACCCTTTTCCTGCCCATGCAAGTGGTAGGATATACTGGTATTGGTTGCATTGTGGGTCTGTAGCTGGCCTTAAGGCCTGGGAGAGCTGGGTGGGGAATTGCAGAGGTGTCTGAGAAGAGGCAGGATGTGGCCAGAGGTCTGGCCATGCCTACTACATGAGTCCTGTTGTTCAGTTTCGGGGACACTACCCACTCAGAGTTCCCCAGCACTCAACACATGCTTCAAGTGTTCTTTTACTTCCATGCCATCTGCTAGCATTGATGAGAACCAGGGTTCTGGTAGAGATTCAGGTTGTTTGTGCTCTGCTGTTGACTAGACCATTTCTCAGAAACTTTAACACACTACTCTCCAAGGGGGTGGGAATTCTCTGGAGAGAATGCGGCCCTTCCATTTTGATCATAGAACCCTTGTCTCCCAGCCGTAGGATCCAGGGGGTCGGTCTTTGGTGAATGCTGTGCTATAGCCCTGTCTTCTAGTCGACTTGATAGTCTATCAGACAGAGCAGAGAAGACAGAGCAGGGGTTTTCCTTTGCTGGTTTCAAAGGTCCCCCAAGGACATGCTGTCCCTGCTTCTCTTGGGCAGGAGTCCCTCTTCCACAGAAGCATATCGGATCTAGGCTTCTGCAGTGTGATCCTGGTGAAGGAGGAGAACACCAGGTAGAGCTGGGGGCTGGGCTAGGGAGGTGGGCAGGGTACCGGTTGGATGGAGTCCTGCTTGGTGATGTCATTTTCCTCCTCACTGGAACAGAAGGACCCCTGCCCTCTGCTCCATATCCAGATGGGGAGCGCATCCTGGCAGCTCTCCTACAGCTCCTTTCATGAACACTTGTAGGCTATCCCGTGTGCCAGGCCCAGAACCTCCACCTGCTCAGTGGGGAGAGGGGTGGGAAGGGGCCTGTTCTGTAATGAATGAAGCTTTGGTGATCCTGGGCCCTGAGCCTGGGGTTCCTGGGCAGTGGGCCTGGGGTGCAAGGCCTTCCCGATGGAACAGTTCTCTGTGTGCCCTAGTGGAGGATGGCCTCTGAAAGCTCTCCCCCCTGCTCTGGGGGTTGTGCCCAGGTTTCGGGGCTGGCTTGTTCGGAGGATTTGCTGTTTCTTGTGGTCACTGGAGCAGCACATACCCCCCTGCCATGATGCCCCACAGAAGATCATGGAAAGCACTGGGTGAGGAAGCAGAAATGGGGTCTGGTTGGCACTTCCTGAAGGGATGACAAGGGCTCCAGGCAGGGGTGGTTGAGGGTCTGGCTTACTGCATGTTAGCATTGCCTGGGGCCCTTCTTTAACATGGGAGGGTGAAGACTGGAGGCTGTGCCCTGGGTGATCTGCTCCAACCTGTTACGGCTCCTCTCACACCAGGGTACAGAATGTCCTCTCAGGGAGGGCTCCAGGAGGGGCCGGGGAAGGCCAGGTGCCCAGTCTTGTGAAGAGAGAGGTGCAGCGCATCCTGGGCCACATCCAGGCCCCATCCCACTCCTTCCTGCTCAGGTAACTTTGTGCCGAGGGCCAGATGTGCAGGCCACATCTGGGAGTTTGGATTGGTTTTTAAGTGCAGGAAAAACCAATGGAAAGGTATAAAGTAGGGAATGGCAGCACGACTGCTTGGGATCAAGAGTAGAGAACAGGAGATCACCAGGGAGGCAAGTCCAGGTGAGCGTGATAGGGTTGAACGGGATGTGACAGACCCGGACAAACGGACTGTTATGAAGTCATCCTTACTCACTGAGGGCTGGAGGCAGTTGGTGGTGCAGTTGGGGGCTAGGGATGCTCACAGAAAGCCAGGTGGCAAGCTTAGGAGTGAACTGGCCCCCAAGCGATGTTTTGGACAGTTTCAGATAGCTGACATGCTGGTGGAGACACTGAGAAGGCAGTTGCTTCTATGAGTCTGGCACCTAAGAGTTTGGGACCAGGGATGTACATTGGCAAAGCTTCAGCCTGTAGATATTTAAAACCAGTCACTAGGGAAAGAGGGCACAGGGTCGTGTACATGGGGCACAGCTGTCTTGAAAGCGCTGAGAGGTCAGCTGAGTAGAGACAGGAAGTAGACCTTGAGGGCGACCTTGACAAACCCTCCACACAACATCTCTTTGACTCTGTCGAGACTTTCAGTTTCTGGACCTGACTACCTGTTTTGACCAGCTAGTAGCCCCTCCTACCTGCCCCACTCCGGGGCTGGTCATGACAGTCATGCCCCTGTGGAGGTGGTACTGGGCACAATCCTGTTCTGTTCGAACCCAGCTACCAGCTTTCTCTGCACCTAACCTGCCAAGCTGCTGGTGAAAGACACATCCGGTACCCCGGGCTTCTGTGGGAGTGCGACTCTCCAAGCGGCACAAGCTCTCCCACAGCTAGGCTGCTTCTCAGACTTCCCGTTGCCAGTTCCTGCCTCATCCATGAAGCATCCTGATGTGCTGAGAAATAGAAGTCATCAAATCTCCATACACAGAAGACATCACATCTCCATACTTCCTGCCTTTGCACTTGTGTCCTCAGTTGAGGCTGATCCCCCATCAGACCTCTGGATTTTTGCCCTACTCCTGGCTCTTGCTCCTTCAGTTGCTCCCTTTCTTGCTTCTACCACTAACCTATTTATTTCCCCTTTCTCAGCAGCTTGCAAAAACCAGGCTGGGTTATGCCTGGAGAGAGTTGGTCTTCTCATCTCCTTTGGGGGAGATGGAGGCAGGGAGATGCTTTGAAGCCGAGGCCAGGAAGCTGCACTGTGAGGTCTTGCAGGGACAGTGCGAGCACTCACTGGAGTGGGCTCTGGTGTTAGGCCGCCTCCAGGCTTGGCACCTGCTCAGCTTTTGCTTACTGTTCAGTAGCTCTGTAACCTCTCTGAGCTTGACTTTCCTTTCCTGTAAAGTGGGGACAGTAATATTCATGTGAGGAGTGAGGAGTGAGGGCTCCCTGCGATGGTGTGGGGCTCTGCCTTAGATGCTGTCTCTCTCCCCAGGCTCTTCAGCTGGGCACTGCTGCGGTTCCTGAACTGCCTGTTCCTCAACGTGCAGCTCCACAAGGGCCAGATGAAGATGGTCCACCAGGCTGCCCAGGGAGTAAGGCTATCCTCCACTGGGGCAGGGATGGAGGGAGCAGACGCTAGGCCAAGCCCTTAAGTCAGGTCCAACCCTGTCAGCTGGTGGGAAAAATCTGCTGCTCTTTGACGACCTTCTCTTATGTCTCACGGTCCTGTTCCCGTGGGGCTTCCTCTAACGTCTTTTCATCATGGTCTTAACAGCCATTACATCAGTGCATTTGTTACCTTAAAATTATCTGTGGAGCTCCTCTACTTTTGGGAAAAGTGTTCAGAGGAAGAAATGCTCAGCTGACCCCCTCCTTCCCTCCTCTCTGGGGCTGCCCTGGGTCTGGGGGTGCAGGGTTCCAGCTCCCTGAACTGGAGGGTGGGTAGGCACGTCTCTCTGCCTTTCCCTGGAGTAGGGTTCGCCGATTGTCCTCCTCTCCACCCACAAATCACTTCTGGATGGGATCCTGCTGCCCTTTGTGCTGCTCTCCCAGGGCCTGGGTGTGCTCCGCGTGGCCTGGGACCCCCGTGCCTGCTCCCCTACCCTCAGGTAAAAAAAGCCTGTCCCTAGATTGGGGTAAGGATGTGGAGGGGTGGACGGGGGGGTGTGCTGGCAGCAGCTCTCAGAGGCCCTCCTCCTGACCCCTCTGCTTGCAACCTCTGTCAGCTCAGCCTGTGTGTAAGATGGGTTTGCTGTGCCCCTCTGGCCATGCTTGCCTCAGGGTTCTCAGATCTTGGGCTAACCCTGGGTGGGCCAAGGCTCTTATCAGTGTCATGCTCTATCCCATCTCCTAACCCCTTCCCTCATCAGCCTCTGTTCTGTGTCCCACAGAGCTCTGCTAAGGAAGCTTGGGGGGCTTTTTCTGCCCCCAGAGGCCAACTTCTCTCTGGACAGCTCCGAGGGAGTCCTTGCAAGGGCTGTGGTTCAGGCGGTGAGTGCACTGGATGGGTGTGTATGGGCCAGGCCAAGGCGCTTGCTGCTTGACACCCACCACTCTTGCCCCTTCCAGGCTATGGAGCAGCTACTGGCCACCAGGCAGCCCCTGCTCATCTTCCTGGAGGAACTGCCTGGGGTCCAGGGGCCAAGGCTGTCAGCCCTGGGCCAGGCGTGGCTGGGCCTGGTGGTTCAAGCAGTCCAGGGGGGCATCGTTCCAGATGTTATGCTGGTGCCAGCAGCTATCACCTATGACCTGGCTCCAGATGCACCCCGTGAAGCACACCATGTGAGCTCCTCGTGCCCCTGGGGACCCCCAAGTGAACACCATCTCCAGGGAGGAGCACAATATTATGGCCTGTGGCTAAAGACCCCCTAGGTTGGGGCTCAGGGGGTTGGTGCCGAGGAAATCCAGCCTTCTACAAACATCCTGCAATGTGTGCCTAGGCTCTTCGCATCGTTTTAGTTCATCCTCAAAAGATGTGACTAAGGAGGGGTTGCTCCTGTTTCACGGATGAGAAAACTGGAAAACTGGTGTCATGAGTGTCGTAGGCCAGTTTGGGCCTGAGATAAAGATAAGATGAAACAGCGCTCTGGGTGAGCCAGCTCACGTAGCCCCTCCCTCCCTGCAGGCCTTGGTCCCACTGGGGCTGTGGACAGGAGCTTTGGCTGTCCTGCGGAGCCTGCGAACCTGGGGCCGCAGGACCTGTGTCCGTGTGCACCTGGCCCAGCCCTTCTCCCTGCAGGTATGGAGCCTGTTAGGCCAGGCTGGGGTTCGCCTGGGGGCTTCTGCAGGGAGCACCTTGCCTATCTCAGGTGGGCTGTGTGCCAGTTTTCTGGTGGGCTGTGACAGGCCACCTGAGAGCCTTATTCCGGGCAGGAATACATCATCAACGCCAGAAGCTGCTGGGGCAGCAGGCAGACCCTGGAGCAGCTGCTGCAGCCCATCGTGTTGGGCCAATGGTAGGGGCAGTGATATGTTGGGTCTCAGGGGCAAGATGGGCAGCCCTTTGGTGTCACCTTGTTTGCTGGTCCCTCTCCTCTCACAAGCATCCCCAGCTCTAGCCTTCCTTCACCAAATGCCTTGGGTCAACTAGAACAGCACTGGAACCCCGCCCTGCTGTCATCTGAGTATGGGGTCTGATGCACAGGGTTACATGAGCCATCCTGCCCTGGGGCTGGGATGAAGACTTTCCTCAAAAGTCTTCACCTCTGAGGAAACTGGGCTCCCCATGGCTGATGTTAGGTTTGGTCCCTTCATCCTGTCATCTCTGTTGCAGTACTGTTGTCCCAGATACTGAGAAGGAGCAGGAGTGGACCCCAGTAACCGGGCCCCTGATGGCCCTCAAGGCAGAGGACCAGCTCCTGGTCAGGAGGCTGAGCCGTCACGTCCTGAATGGTGAGGGGGTTTAGGTCTGAATTTGGGGGGCACCTGTAGTCCCTTCTCTCTGGGCATACCAGTCATCAGGACCAACTGGGCTTATGCACCTGAAACACAGTGGCCCAGACATCTACCTGAGGTTAAGCATGGCCTGATCTGGGGCTCAGCATGCCACTTTTCTGAGCCTGGTCTCTCTTTGCTATAAATGGGGTGATAACTAGAAGGAATAATGCATGTAAGGGACTTAACATGGTGCCTAGCACAGAGGACTTGTAACAGTCCCCTCTGAGGCAGACTGAAGGTTAGTGGGTGGGGCTGTGAGAGACAGGGAAAGTCCCTGAGCTCCCTGCCTGGCTCTAGGCATATATTTGATGAATGCCATTCTCTATTGGGAAGGTTGACACTCAAGGACGGGCCTGCACTGCCCTTCCCTGGGGTGGAAGTGTGTGGGGGTGGTGTGGCTGCTGCCAGGGAGGCAGTGGGGGAGTATTCTCACCTGGGAAAACTTACTGGGTGATAGAGGGACCTGGACTGGGCCTTATGCCAGGCCCCTAAACAGCATTCCTCAATCCCGGCCCCAGCCAGCGTCACCAGCGCCGCAGTGATGAGCACGGCCATCATGGCAGCACTGCTGCTGTTCAAGCACCAGAAGGTAGGCACGGTACGGTGGGGGTCAGGGGTAGAGGGTGGCCCTCATGCTCAGTCTCTGCACTGCCCATCCAGGGTGTGTTCCTGTCGAAGCTCCTGGGGGAGTTCTCCTGGCTGACAGAGGAGACACTGCTGCGTGGCTTTGACGTGGGCTTCTCGGGGCAGCTGCGCTGCCTGGTGCAGCACACGCTAGGCATACTTCGGGCACACGTAGCCCTGCTGCGTGTCCACCAGGGGGACTTGTTGGTGGTTCCAAGGCAGGGCCCAGGCCTCACACACCTGGCACGCCTGAGTGCCGAGCTGCTACCCGCCTTCCTGAGTGAGGCGGTGGGTGGTGAGTACTCACACCTTGGGGAGGGTGGGATGCGTGCGAGGTGAGGGGAATGACTGCCTTCCTGAGTGGGCCCTTCCCCAGCCTGTGCTGTGCGAGGGCTGCTGGCAGGCAGAGTGCCGCTTGAGGGACCCTGGGAGCTGCAGGGTGTTGAGCTGCTGAGCCAGAACGAGCTGTACCGTCAGATCCTGCTGTTGCTGCACTTACTGCCTCAGGACTTGCTGCTGCTGCAGGTCAGGACTCCCCCAGACCACTTCAGTCCTGGGTCTCCCCCTCTAGGCTGTAAGAAGGAGCCTGCCTGCCCAGAGCCTGACTCTCTTGAGGCCAAGTGGGTGCCTTCTTTTTCCCAGCCCTGCCAGTCTTCCTACTGCTACTGCCAAGAGGTGCTGGACCGTCTTATCCAGTGTGGGCTCCTGGTTGCTGAGGAGGTAGGCAGGACAGCTGAAGACAGGACCCCTAACTGGAACCTAGACCCCTTCAGCCTTCTACCCTAAGTCACTGCTGCCCGGAGCCCCTCTATCTGCCATGGGGGTGGGTACCCCCTCGCCTAGCAGGCAGGGAGCCTGGGTCCTGCCTTTGCCACTCTCTGCCTTGAGACTTGACAGATCACATCTGCCCAGTTCTGTGTTCATGACAGGAGTGGATAAATGTGCCTCTGAGCTTCTCTCCACACCTGCTGTCTCCCCTGCTTCCCACTTATCCATAGGGCTGTGATCCCTGAGTAGGGAGGCTCACTTCCTTTAAGTGTGCAGACTGGCTCAGGTGGTGTCGTGGGCAGGTGTCCTTTGGTCTGCCATGTGCTTGGCCTGGGTGGGGGGAGGGGCATGCTCAGGGCTGAAACTAGACCAGCCCAACGGGATAAATCGCTCCCATGTCCTCCAGACCCCAGGGTCCCGACCAGCCTGTGACACGGGGCGACAGCGTTTGAGTGCGAAGTTGCTGTGGAAACCGAGTGGGGACTTTACTGATAGTGACAGTGATGACTTCGAGGAGGCTGAGGGCCGCTACTTCAGGGTATGTTGGGAGAAGCCACCAGGGGAGGCAGGCAGGAGAAAGGCAGTGGGCTTGCCTTCACTCTGCCTGTCCCCCTCCAGCTCAGTCAGCAGTCTCGCTGCCCTGACTTCTTCCTCTTCCTCTGCCGCCTGCTCAGCCCACTGCTCAAGGCCTTTGCACAGGCTGCCGCCTTCCTGCATAAGGGACAGCTCCCTGACACAGGTGAGGCCTGCACTGCTCTGGCTGCACAGGCAGGGGCTCAGCCTAATGGGGCCCCAGGTTTAAGCCTTCTCTCCCCCTTAGAGTCGGGCTTTGTGGAACAACTATTCCAGTTCTTGCAGGCCACCGCCCAGGAAGAAGGTTTTTTTGGTGAGTGTTGAGCAGCAGCCTAGGCTCCCAGTGGTAGGGAGGGTCAGTTGTTGGCTGCTGCCCCCTGCTGGACAGTTACAGCCCAAATCCAGGATGAAGGGCCTACCCCTGGTGCTCCTTTTCAATGAGCAAGACAGAAACCTATGCCTCTGGTCGCCTGCCTCCCTTATAGTCTTCACCCCTTCTTCCTCTAGAGTGTGCAGACCCAAATCTTGCCATCAATGCTATCTGGACCTTTAGAGATCTGGGGGTGAGTATCCCCATCTTTTTTTGCCTCCTCCCACCCCCCAGGCCCATACTCTAGTAGAGCTGCTCAGGGGAGCCCAGCTGTATCCACCCTGAGAGTTACCAGTGTCCCCAAAGAATAGGTATGATGACAACAGTTGGAGAAGGTAGGATGGTTTTCCTGCCCCTCTTCGTCCCCCAACATGCTGGCTCCTCCTCCTGTAGGTGGAATAACGGGGGCAGTTTGAGAGGCAGCACTTGTACCCAGCACCAAGCCTGAGACCTTAAGGGCCAGAGGTCATGCCAATCTTGGGGACGGGCTGAGCCCTGTGGGGAGTGCTCACAGTCCTTCCCTGTGACCAGGTACTGCAGCAGATGCCCGGTCCTGAAGGCCCTGTGCTCCATCTGTCCCCTACTTTTGCCAGCCGAGAGAATCAGGAAAAGCTGGAACAGTTCATCCGGCAGTTCATTTGTTACTAGAACTATGGGGTGGAGGCCCTGCTGAAAACGTCTCAGCCATAGAACATAGCTGTGCCTTGGAGCCGGAAGACTGGGAGGAGGAAGCACACCCCTAGTTGGACTATTAAATCTTTGAGGTTTGATCATCTCTTGCTTTCTCCAATTTTTGGTGTGATGAGGTCTGGCTGAGTGACCCCTCTTTGGTGAGTGAGCCCAGCAGTCTCTTTGAGCTGTGTGCGCCCAAATCACCTGCTCTCTCTTTCTCTACCCCATGAGAATGTCCTGTTTTGCCACCAGGAACAAACTCTTAAGAGACAAACGATAGAAGCCAAGCTGCTGCCTTAGTGTGAGACGTTTATTAAGGAGCTCCAACTGCTCTCCCTCACTGGGAAGAGGAAGCAGCTTAAGGAGCTGCCCTGGGGTCTCTCCCTGTGCTGGGCAGCCTGACAGGTCCCCACTTGCAAGTCCAGGGCCAGCAGTAGGAGCCGTCATACCACCTTGTTGATGATGACACCTAGCTCTTCAATCTCACACTGGACTTCATCACCTTTCTGCAAGAGTCAGCCATGGTGGTGTGAGTCTTTCAGGGTGACACGCAGGCACACCACAGGCCTGGACTTCTCAAGTCTGAGCCAGGTCTGCCAGGCCTTCTGCTCCCCCTCTTCCTTTTAGCCAACCTACCTTGAGGAAGACAGGAGGCTTCCTGAATACACCAACACCTGGGGGGGTTCCAGTCAGGATGACGTCCCCTGGGTAAAGAGTGACGAACCTGGGGCAAAAGGGTCAGATGAGACTAGGAGCTGAGGTAGTCACTGAGGGGTGGAGCTCAGCCTCCAGGTTGGCACAAGGGGCGGGGCTCTGTCCCACTTACTGGGAGACCCAGGCAATCAGCTCCTCTGTCTTGAACACCATCTGGTTGGTGTTGCTGCTCTGGACCACCTCTCCATTCACTCGGCAGCAGATCTTTAAGTTGTGTGGATCTGAAATGTAGTAACAGCACCTGGGATTCTCCCCCTTTCTCTTCAAGGCCCCTTTCTCTACACTCAGCTAGAAAACAAGAGTACAGGGAGGCATGGCTTCTGCTGGCCTCCCTTGCCTGCTCCAGTTCAGCATTCTGCCTGAGCCTTCTGTGTAGACGCTGGTCTCCTCAGACCTCTGTGTACCCACCACCTGGTGCAGCGCCACTGAAGTAGGTTACGGAGGGATGTTCCAGACCCTCAAGGGGCAGAGAAAAGTTGGCTACTTTTTTGGCATTAAGCAGCACTTTATTTTTTATTGGTTGTCTTTGTGTTTTACACGTGCATAAGCACACTCGAGAGCAGCTAGAAGACAATTTGACATCGATGAGTACACAGGGTGGTGTGGGGCTGAACCAATTGGACACACTCATGCCCAAGTAGCTGAGCTATGCCTTCTGGCTCACTGTGCCCTTGCTTGTGGCTGGTGCTACCCTGAGGATACGTGGCTGGGCAAGAGCCTATTTGTATTACTGAAGCTCCAGGTGGTGGAAAGTGCAGGGGCCTTGGGACAGCCATTTTCTGTGATGCTCAAGGGCCATCTCTGCTTCCTTCAAACTCAAGATTCTACCAGGTGGTGAAGCCAGAGGAAGCCTGACCCACCTACTAGGAAGCACTGTTCTATGTAACTCATTTCCTGACTGCAGAGGTACCACCTCTGTGGGAGGAGTTCTCTGGGGCAGGGGTGGGGAAGACACCCCTGGAGAATCTGAGACCCTGTGGCCCAGGCTGGTTCTTGTCCTCTCAGAAATCAGCAAAAGGCAGCTGAGGAGGTGGGATTTCACAGAGACACTCCACACTCTCACTTCCTGGTATGCTGCTGTTTTTTTCCTTTACTCTGATGCATCCGTGCAAGAGCAGAAAGGAAGAGTCCCAAGTTGGATGTCAAAGACCTACCTGCCACACTGTCCTTGGTCACCAAGGCAGGACCCAGGGGGCAGAAAGTGTCAAAGGTTTTTCCCAGCAGCCACTGCCTTCCATTGCGTTTCATTTGCCAGTCACGAGCACTCACGTCATGTGCCACGGTGAAGCCGGCCACATGAGCCAGGGCATCTGTGGCCTACAGAGGCGGGGGATTTGCTAGTTTGGAGGTTAGATCATCGTGACACCAACCCCAATGACAAAGGATCTCAGCCAGACTAGTGGCCAGAGCTAGTCAAGGGTGGCAGGTGAAGGGCAAGGCAGAATCCAGGTATGAACACTTCCCAATGCCAGAGACAGATAGCACCGCCCCTTCCACCTCACCTTGATATGCTTGCCTTTCTTGCCAATCACCACAGCCAGCTCCACCTCCCAGTCCACCTCCTGTGCAGTGGAAAAGAGGCAGTGAGCTGCCTGGCACTGGGCCCTCTGCTCCCTAAGAGGCTGTACCATGCCTCAAGGCCTCGTTCTCTAACAGTAGGGTCAGCAGATCACTTTTGGAATCATAGTGGATGCAGGTACATCTCTCCATTGTGACTGTAGAGAAATGACATCTGTCTGAAGGACAGTTTAAAAGGAGCTGTTTCCTGACAACTCCAAAAAAAGGATGGATACCAAGCAATGATAGCTGACCCATGGCGTACCAGGTCTTCTAAGTGGTTTACTGTACTGACGTACCTAAGTGATATAATCAAGATCAACAGTTATTAATATAGGCAAAAAGTAAACAAAAGTAAACAAAGTATGAGTAAACAATTCACAGGAAGATACACACATGGCCACAAAAAGTGACGACATATTCACAGTCTCTCCAAATTCAGCAAAGTGCGACTACAAGAGACACAAAACCTAGCGTTCTAACAGCCACAGCCAGGACTGTTGACAGAAGCACATCTGACACTGTCTGGTCTCTCACACTGCTCCCCACTATGAAGGACTGGTTCTTTGGGGGAAATAGCTAATTCTAGGTCCAAGACAGAGAGTAGATGAGCCCAAAAAATCTTGGCCAGAAAGGACGAGTTCAAAAAGTGATGGTCTGCACTGGTCAAAGGGAGACCCTTTAAGTGCCAGAAAGAATGTAAGCGATGGTTTACCACATAATGGGTAAAAATAATCAGTTCACAGTGCACTAAAGAGATGGGGCTAAAAAAAGGAGGGAGACACCATTTTGTCATAGGATGCCAGGCAGCCAGAGTAGACAAAAAAAGTCATCTTTTTCTAACCCTAAGTGTAATAATGGATTCAGATACAGATGATCAGAGGATCCTTAGATGAAAAGCTGGGGCAGTAAGTCACAGTCTCAAATACTACCCTCCAGACTCGTTACTCCCCACAGTGAAGTGTATTTTCATAGTGGGGAGATCGGTGAACACAGAGTGAGCCAGTGATCAAACCTTCAGACCACCTAACACGAGCCTCCCAACAGGATGCAATGTGAGCAAATATCCACTATGGACTTCATGTTTGTGTCCACCCCAAAATGAAGTTGAAACCTAGTCCCCAGTGTGATGGTATTCAGAGGTGGGGTTTTGAGAGGTCATGAAATTAGAACCCCATAAAGATATTAGTACCCTTTTGAGACCCCAAAGAGCTTCCCTGTCCTTTCTACCATGAGGACGCAGTGAAAAGACAGCTCGTTGTAGCAGGATTGGGCCCTCACCTTACCCTCTATGCTGACACCTTGATCTCGGACTTCCCAGCTTCTAGAACTGTGAGAAGTTTCTGCTATTTCACAAGCCCCCTAGTCAATCTTAATATATGATGCCCTGATTCTGTTTAACATGCTACTAAGCAGCGAGCGGTAAGGGCTCCTTTAGGCTAAATGTTGAGTACTCTGATGAGGGGCCCAAGGGACTAGGGAAGCACCCACCTGGCTCTCGGGTGGGAGGACCACCTCATCATAGGGTCCCACAATGGAGCTGGCAAACTTGCTGAAGATGATGGGCTCCTTGGGCACAGGCACATTCTGTTCTTTACAGTGGTCCACATAATTCATACCCACACATACCACTTTGTCTGGCCGTGTGACTGGGGCCAGGAAGGTCACCTCTGACCGTGGCAGGACTGGCAATTGGGCAGCCAGGGCTCTGCAGAGACCAAAGCAGGAAACAGCTAGGTTGGAGCTGGCTGGTAATCCTGGGGTGCACTGGGGATGTCTTGTATTTTCTTAACCATCAGAGCCAGTGTGAAAACTAAGCCCAGTTATTGTCCTTTGAAACTGCAGCGCTGTTCATAGTCTATCCAGTGTTGATTTTTTTCCCCCTGTAAGTAATACATGTCCACATGAGAGAACTCAAAAGGTGCAAATGGGAGTAATGGAAAAGCCTCTCTTCTCCCTTCTAGTCATTCCGCTCTAACCACTGTATTCTTGTAGCCCGTCCCAGCCACTCTAAGAGTACTTATTTTCTATATTCTAGTTTTAGGTGTGCAGCACTGGAAATTAGCATGTATTCATATTTCAGTTCACGACTATCTCTTTATGCAAATGAACGCATAATACATTCACCTTTAAAATATATATTTTGGAGCGCTCTTAATTTCAGTCTATAGCTTCCTCTTTTTTGGCATATTACTACACTATACAGATACACAGCTGTTGCAGGATCCCTTAATGGTCCCTTAATGAGGGATACGAAGAGAGTTTTCAGTCTTTTGAGACTATGACAGTAGATTGTTACATACAATGAGTGATGTCAAACATTTACATTTTTGCCAGTTTAATAAGTGAAGATGCTATCTCAAAGTGGCTTTTAATCTACTGCTCATTAACATGGTTACACCAGCTTCACACATCTCCTCACTTCAGGAAGTTCATAACTAATCTAGCCAAACCCAGGAACCATCTTTAAGAAAACCTCTTTGCATGCCTCTCTCCTAGAAGGAGTCAAAAATCTAATCACTTCCCCGGCATCAAAAGATGCCTTCCATTGCTGGGTGTGGTCGCGCATGCCTGTAATCCCAGGTACCTGGGAGGCTGAGGCTGGGGATCACTGGAGTTCACGGTTTGAGACAACTTTGGGCAACACAGTGAAACCTAGACGCTTAAAACAAACAAACAAACAAACAAACAACAACAAAAAATAAACACAAACATAATATATCTGTTAGGGCTCCAGTTCCATATCTCTCAGGCAGCCAGGGACTTAATTCCCTATAGAAATAAATGTGATGAAGTATAGTTCCAGCTATCCAACCAAATGTATGGCCTTGGAATAGTTAATAACCTGCCCTGGGCCTGTTTTCCCCTCTGTAAACTGAGGGTATTATAAGAGTTCCAAGGCTTTTCACTAAAAGACAGGTGAGAGAGAAAATGGGGTGACCTCCTGGGCAGGGGAGAGAGAAGGGGAATAGGGCTGCTGTTTCAGGTGATACTGCCTGTTGATTTACCTTCTTGCCACAGATAGTGTGGCTTCTCCTTGCTCCAGAAACTCCATCATTGTCTTGGGCAATGTAGGGTCAAAGGCGTTGAGGTTGATGACTCCCCCACCAATCCCTGACTCCAGGCCTAGGTGAGGTCCCGTCAGGTGGGGTGTCTGAAACTGCACCAGTCTCATCTCTCTGGAGGGTTGGCAGCAAAACCTCTGAGCCTGCAGCAGAACGCTGAGCAATCTTCTACCAGAGAACAGCATTAGAGCCTAGGGAGAAAAATGTAGGTCCAAGGGGACAGCAGAGGGAACCTGTAACCCTCATCAAGATTCTGGATGCTTCTTGAGTTGCAGTCCCAAGTCCCTTTACCCCATCAATCATTCCTGTCACACCACCTGGGAAATGTTCCAGGTCACCCTGCTATACTTGATAAGGTAGCTTTTTGCTCAATTCAATAAAACATCTTTAGAGTCTAAAGGTGGAACTGCTTTGTGTTAGATGCTTAGCTAGTTGCCAGGGATTCCAGCATCCCTACAACCAGTGCTTTCTGAAAGCATACATCGTACCTGGCATCACTGAGGTGTTCGGATCAGCCCTGCCATTTTGCTTGCAGGGGAGACCTGTATTAACAGTGCCGTAACTAAAACTCAGCAATTGGGAACACTGCTGTGAAGACCAAGGATCCTGCCTAGTTTCTTGAAGAAGTGATGATGGACTAAACTAGCCAGGGCAAAAGAGTAAGAACAGAATCAGCTCAGAGTGGGACCCAGCACGAGCAAGTGACCAGTGGTGAAACTGGTTTCACTGCTGCCATAGGCAAAATTTTAAACACCAAATCGATTCTGTTATTCTCCTACTTAAAATATTCCTGCTGCTCACATGACCAAGCCAGAACCTTTACCAGGCTGTCCTAGTCTTCTAGGTAACACCTCTCCAGTAATTATTTAGTTGTAAAGGGCAGAGGTGGGCCTGACAGGTATCTCCTCTCTGGGTTCTGAGGCCATGTCAGTCTTTTACACTGCTGAGTTGGCAGTGCTTGGTACTGTACCTGGCACACAGAAGGCATTCAGCTGTTCTCTGTTGAATGTGTAAATTCTAGAAGCTGGGACTTGACTTTTCACTACTCAGGAAAGCTTGGTGACTGATGACCTCGGGAGGTGTGGCTGTGCCTTACCTCTTCAAATCAGGTAGAAGGTATCAACCGTACTCAGTGTCTGACTTGCGTTCCAGGCTCCATTCAAGACAAACCCCATTCTGTTGTTTGTTTCTAACCTAAGTCTAGCTCCATGCCTGACACTCCTTCCTCTGCACAGTTCCTTTCTTTGAAAGTAGCCCTTTATACTCAGGAGGTAGTTACCAGACTTCTGATCCTCACCCTGGATTCAATCTGCCTTGTCAGTTAAGGACTCATGAGACCCAGGCCTCTGATCCTAACCTTGTGCTGGTGGAGCCTGACCAGAAAACCAAGGGCTTACAGAAGCACCAACCATGCAATTGTCAAAGTGCTGATCAAATCAGTGTGTGCATGCAAATTAAAATAACAGCAATTGCTCCTACCAAATGCTAGGCCTTATTTTAAGTTACACCTACAATGTTTGATTTAATTATCTTGAAAAGTGTGGAAGATAAGATACTGTTAGTCCTATCTTGCAGCTGAAGAAACTAAGGCTTAGAGGGTAAGGGATTTGCCCAAGCTCCCAAGGAAAGGCAAGAGCCAGAACTTAAACCCAAGTCCAGGTGACACTTCAGTTCTTGGCTTGGGCTCACAGATCCTGGGGTAGCAGAGGGTGGGACCTCCAACAGAGAGGCTTTAGAGGCCTACTGGACACCTTGTCCACTAAGCCTGGGCAAACTTAGGGGCTGCGGGCAGCTCCTCAAGGACAAGGTTCATTACCTCCTCTCCAAGATAACCCCAGGCCTCAGAGATGGTGTCCTTTGACAATCACATGCAGGTTCTCATTCTGCCGTACAGGTATCTCAAGTTAAGGGCCCTATTTTATAGAAGGGGGCACAGAGCCTTAAAAAGGTGAAGTCACTTGTCAAGCTATTGATCGGAAAGTGGACCCCATGCTTTTGCAGTAACCACTATGCATTAGGGCCTGGGCTCAATTCGACGCTGAACAAACGACCCTCAAAGAAGTAGAGACCCGAGCCACAAATAGCACAAGCACCGCAGCTGAAGCATTAGTTTGCACGTAGGACCCCGTCCCATTATCCACTCGCCTCAGACCCTATGCCAGAATCTCCAGTTTCCTATACGTATAGTTCCGTCCCTCACGGGAGCCTGTTCACCCGACGCGACCCGGGACCTGCAGGGCCCGGAGAATTCAAACGAGAGAGAAGTCCGGCGCCTCGCCGCTGTGCCCGGGCTCCGTCTCCCGGCTTGCTCAGATCCAACCTACCAGGCTGAGGCGGGTAGTGCTGCCGGGCACCCTGCGCGGTGGGGCGAGGGCGCTGGGTTTCGGTGCCAAGGTGAATGGACTTAAAGGAGACGTCCTGAAGCCCGTCACCTGTATGGCAAAGCGTAGGCGCCTCTAAATAAGTTAGGGCAGGGGCGCGCTCTAGTGACGTCACTAACAGCAGCCAATGGAAGGGCGCATTCTTTGGTCCCGGCCGCCTGGTCCCGAAGGGGCTTTCCGGGCGGGAGCTCAAGGGTCGGCTCATCCTAGTCACTCGTGGGCGCTTTAGTTGGAGGCTTGAGCTAGGCTGCTGGGGCCACCGACGTGTGGGGAGTAGAGCTCTCGCAGATGCCCTCAAGTGGGGAGCAGTGCTCCCGCGGACGTCCTCGAGGCCAGCTGCACTTGCAGAACCTGAGAGTGTCTCCTGAAATTTTGCTACCAAGGCGACTCTGCCTTAGCTCACGACAGGCCCTATTTCTGGGCCAGGCAACCCTCTTTTGTTGGGCATGTGGAAAGTTGACTTTGCTGGAGCCGTTTTAAAATAGGGTCAGAGCAGGTCACTGCAGAAAAAACTGCTTGCCAGCTGTAATTTCCATTAAGTCCCTGGGCGTGCCAAATCGCCACTCCAAGAGTCCAACGAGAACTAGAATTTACTTTTTTCTTTAAAGAATTTATTTTTTGAAAGTATTGATAGAGTGAGCTTTTACCTACTTATATTGCGTGACCCTGTCATTTTGTCTTGTGATTCTTCACCTGACCAACACCTCATCCTTTTTCTCAAGAGTTCTTGTCTCCAACCTTTGTCCCTCTTTGGGATTTGTGTACATATGAACCTCTGCTCCCAAATTGCACTTTTTTTTTTTTTTTTTTAAAGCAGGCAGTCGGAAGCGAACCATACCCAGCCATTGCTCCAACTGTGGAGGCTGGCAATCAGGGAACAAGGATCATTCCTGGCCAGTGCAGAGCCGGGAACGAGGACACCAGGGCTGGCAAGAAGCAGGTTTTGTTAGTACCGGTACTAACTCAGTGGATTCATATCCAAAAGCTGAATAACCCTACTTATATATATACTTCACATATAGTGGTGTTCTGGGTGGGTTGTCATGGCCTGAGGTGGCAAAGATAGATTGAGGAAGATTCAAGGAGAAACTGGGCTGCATCCTGGTAAACTGAGTCAGTAAGTCATGAGTTCTGTAGACCCATAAGCTGTATTTATTAGGTTACTGTGCTTCAGGGTACCTCAGTTTATCAAGCTTCACCTGATTATCATACTTCACTTTGATCCCAAATAGATGATGTTCCCTTTTTAGGCCAGATATGGTAGGGAAGACCAAATTATTGTGCATTAATCTTTCAGTCTTCTGATTCTGACATATCATTGAGCAGAGGAGGGTGATTACAGAGGTGCATTGCTGATGATGACACAGGCAGTGAGTAGTGGAACCATCATTCTTGACCCCAAGCTTTTATACTTACTCTTGACAGAACTTTTTTTTTTTTTTTTTGTAGGAGACTAGGTCTCATATTGCCTGGGGTAGTCTGGAATCCGTGGACTCAAGTGGTCCCAAGCCTCTGCTTCCCAAGTAGCTGGGATTACAGGAACACACCACCACACCCGGATCAATAGCACTCTTTTCATAATCCCCTTCCTGGGTTCAGGGTATGGTCGTGGGAGGTATAACCTCCAGTATCAGAGAGCAAGCATTCTAGAGATGGTTTAACTAAACGAGCAGTTACAATCCAGCTCTTCCAACCTCTGGCATATGAGGACATTTGAGGAACTCTGGGCAAGAGAACCAATACATGATCAAGACCACATCATCAAGGGCTTTGCTTATCCCAGTTTGAGTCTGAGCCTTAACTAATTATACTGGGTCCTAAAAAGAGGACATGTTGTGAGATGTTCGTTGTTAGGCAATTTTGTCACTGTGCCAAGGCTAGTGTATTATTACACCAACCTATGTAGTATAACCTAATGCACCCTAGGAATATATGTGTGATACATGTGTGTGTATGTACGCAACCTATCATTGACCAAAATGTCACGTGGCATGTGATTGTATGCAAGAGCATGCTGACCAGTGCATGCCTGAAGGGGGCAACTGCCTGAGACCAAAGAAGAATCATCAGAAAGAATTGGAGCTGTCAGTGTTAAGAGGTAGCATAAGCTCAGAAACAGTGTTATTTCCCATTCATTGGATTGGAAAAATACAGATGAATGAGATACTGGGTAGAGTATTCATAAAGGTCTTGGCTCCCTAGTGGAAAATAGTGAGCCCAAGGCTGAGCAATGTTCCAATCCTGACAAACCATAAAATCAAGACCCCAAAGGATCAAACTGTCTCCAAGTCTCTTAACTATATCACAGATCAAGCCCAATAGTATTATAGAAGTGAAAATATATCTAGCACCTGATACAGTAAAATTCACTAAATCTGGTTTCTAATCAGAGACTGCCCAGCTTATAAAGAAGCAGGAAAACATGACTCATAAGGTAAATAATCAAACAAGTTAATTCAATTTAGATGTTAGAATCAACAGAGGACATTGTAATATTAATTATAACTGTAATCCATCTGTTCAAATTTCAAATAGAGATGTAACTGGAAGATCAGAATTCGGGCCACCTGTCACCACTGAATGCCAATAGAGACAGGAATTGAATTTTTAAGATGTGCTTTAATCAGATAGCTAGCAACCGGGGAGATTGGGCATTAACACCCTAGCAAAAACAGCTAAGCATCTCATTTCCAGCTGGTTTTTTATAGTGAGTTGAACAAAGAGAGTTTAACAGCAGGCTGACCTTCACGGATGTCAGCAGTCTGTGCTGTCCAGCCCCAGAACTTCTTATCGCCCTTCTGGACACTTGGCCTCACACTCCCAGGATGTTGAGGCCAATCTTCTGATAGCACTGGCTCCTGCACTCCTCCAGTGTCTTTGGGGTGGCAATTAACCCAGAGTAGACAGGTCATAAACAACTTGTGTGTGCAGATTTACTACTCTACCCTGCCGATCACCTCCCCCTCCAGAGTCTCTGTCAGAGACATGGAAGATATGTCTTCTTAGAAGATTGAAATCAAATGATGTACACTACAACGTCTGAGATGAAAAATATTCTAGATCAATTAATGGCAGATTCTACACTATAGAAAAGATTAGTGAATTTGAAAGCATAGTACTAGCCTTTTGACTGGAGCTTCCATTTTTAGGTTATTTACCGGAGTGACTACTACAGAGGGAAAGTGGAGTGGCACTCAGCCTCCAGGCCCATTTCTCTGAGTTTTCTAGAAAATATGCAGTTGTTTGACTCCAGTTTGTTGTTAGAAAACATGCGAGTTACAAGAATGGCGATTCTGTAGGCATCAAAGGATTGGGGCACTTTGATTTAAAAAGGAATGTTCCACAAATGCTATGTTGGCAGAACTGGAGGAATCGAAAGTGTTCTCCAAAATGCTGTTAGCATTGCTGTAAACAATCAAGGGTAAGCTTCTTGCCAAGAAATTAATACAAAGCACATTAAACACTCTAAAAGCCGAGATAGCCTCCTTAAATATGTGAAGGAAAATGATCAGAAAAAATATGGAAGAAAAGAGAAACTTGTATTTAGCTAAAGTGCCAGCCTGCTTTATCTAGAGAAATGGAGACTGGTTCTTCACTTTGTGAGAACCAGTGGAAAAGAACCTGAGCTGCTGGAACCTATTCATTATGAATTCATGGCCTACTAGGTGCAAAAAGTAAAAAAATCTGGGCTGTAAAAATGTTTCTTATAGTTGAGCAGAAATGTGGTATCCTCCCATTCCAGGAGTTATTTATTTTTATAATTAATATTTTTTATTTTTGGATTTTGTACAATACATGATGGCATAATTGTTGATCCCCATGGGATTACCCCACCCCACCACGCTCCCTCTGGTCTCTTTGCCTCCTTTCTTTATGTTGTTTGTTCATATTTAGCCCTTTAGTTTTTTGTTTTTTTTTAAATCTTCATTGGCCAATCTGAGCACCTTTGGCTTGTATCCATGCTTCTTGTTTCTTGGTGGCTGTTCTTTCTGTTGTTTTCTGCCTCATTTTGCTACTCCATCCCATTATGTTTCAGGTTTTTGGCTGTGGGGACCTGACTCCCAGTCTTATGTTTTGGTAGAGCTGCTCCTCCATGGGGACAGCCATCAGCTGATGGTAGGTCTCCAAGTCTCCTTTTTAGAAGCTTTGCGGTTGGGCAAACACTGCCATTCTGTAGGCGTCCTCCCTCTGGCAAAGGGAGAGTGCTGGTCTTTATTGACAGCATCTCTGTGCCGGGTTTTTGGTCACAGCTCCCCAGTGAGTGGTATGCATGACTCTTCAATGTTTGTTCTCACAGTTCATTGCTCTGTGAACTTGCCTTGCTCTTTTTGAGTCCTGCCTTAGAGGCACTTGTTTTTAAAGTCTTTCTTGCTGTTCCTTGCCTCTTCTGTTTCTGTGGTGGAAGTTTGTCTTGATGTACTTATTGCTGGTGTGGGCTGCTTGGAGTGGAGCCTAAATGAGAGGGGACTGTGGTGAACCACCCACACACTCCCTCCCTCCCTCTCCCCTTCCCTCCTCCCCTCCCCCCCCCACTTCACTCTGCTTCTTGGCAGGCCTCAGGTACCCTCCCCTGCTGTCAGGAAGCAGCCCCTGGCTACACCCCATCCCCACCACAGGGGGCCGGGAGTAGGACAAAGTCGGTCAAGTGAGGGGTGAGGTGGGGGGGGGGCGATGTCCTGGCCCCCACAGGCATGGGCCACATGGCACCCGCAGGCGAGTTGGGATGACCCCTCCGGACCAGAACCACAGCTGCATTGCACCTACCCTCCAGTGGCGGACAGAGCCAGGCATGTGGGCGTGTTGGCCCACCATCATGGGCCATCATTTGCTTTTATTTAAAGCAAACTTAAGTAATATAAAAGTAGGAACTACTGAAAATGAAACACAGTATGAAAAAGAAGTTAAAGATGATGAAAAGATCAGTGAGTGTGGAAAAAATTCAAACTGCTTCAATTAATTAAAACTTTAATATATGTGTCATTCAAGTCTGACGTATAGAAGAGACAGCAACTGAAAAGATAATTTGAAGAAATATAGTCAAATTTTCTACACTTGATGAAAACTATAAACCCACTGTCCAAAAATCTCCACCAAGAAGCCTGGCAAGATTGCAGCAGAGTGAAGATGCAGGGTGCCCTCCTCCACATATTCAGTCAAATTACAACAAAACAAGGTCAACAGTGACCATGACATACAGCAGGAACAACTGTGCAGAGGGAAGTGATAGGAAAAACTGTAATTAAATTGTATTTGCAGTGATACTGGCATTGTGCAACCCTTGCCAGAGAGGGTGGCTGCCATATACAGCCTCTTCGTTGTTATCGAAGGGACACAACGCAGTCCCACACCAGATACTTTGCAGACTCCTCCCACACAGGAGAAGGGGGTGGCCAGAGGTGGTGTGTAGGAAAAAGGGAGCAGTACTGGAGAACTAAGTGGCAAGGATGCAAGGATGCAAAGTGATGACTATTGATTTGAATCTGAGCATTTGGAGCCCAAACCAGTGGTGAAAGCCAAACCTGACCACTGTTTCTTCTCATAGAAGAGGTTTATTTGCAGTCCGAGCATGGGATATGTGAAACACCTGCCTTATCCCTACTTAGTATTACCATGATTTCAGGTTTTCAGGTCTAGTTCTCCAGTCAGGAACCAACCACAGATTGCAGTGGCAGCGCTGAGTCCTGGCCACAAGAGCACCACAATCAGACGTGAGGGAAAATTTAAGGAGAAAGTAAATAGAAACAGAGTGGGATTCCCATGCCCTTGGAATCAGGGAGGGTCAAGGAAGCCAAAATGGGAGTCTCGTGTTAAGGAAAATATATCTTCCCTAATTATTTGAAAGCGCTATCAGTCTTTAGATTGGTTAATGCCACTGTGTCTAGAATTTCATCTGCTTCCAGACCCTTGGAGTTTTTCTTTATTGACCTTGTCCGGAAATATCTTGTTAGTCCTCCACTTGCCTTAGTCCAGGGAGAGTCTGGCTAATCCCTTTGGAATTTGCTGTCATTGTCTCTGGAGCCTCACTTATTCCTCTGAGGATTTTCCTGTACTAATTTGACCCTAGCAGCTATCACTTGCCCTATGAATCACTAGGACCAAAACTGAGACACTGAATCACTAGTCTCACTAATCAGAGTGTAAGTGCCACATCTTAATTATAGGAACAAGAGCCCCAGAAAGAGGTTCCATAAAAGTAAAGCAAAGAGAACAATTCTTTTCTTGTCTCAACTACAGTGTGACATCTAGTGCTCAATCCAGTCTAGACCGGATGCCACTGGAGTGTGCTAAGACATTCTGACTGAGTTGCCTCAGGGGTGGCTCTGCACCACACAACTCAGGTACCTGTAGTGCTGTGGAGATTTGAACTGTTGATGCTCATTGGAGATGACATTTCAGTGCCCTGTTGCCTTGGATCCTTACTCCTTATCACCCATTTCTGGCACCAGTGCTTCAGTCATCCGAACAGGTGAAAAACCAACAGTCTGATAAAACATACACCTAAAAATACTGGGCAAAAAAACCCAAAAACAAACAAACAAACAAACAAACAAACAAAAAACACCAGAGAGATCTGTCTAGCTCTTTATGGGCATAAGGTTCATATTATTTAGATAAACAAGGAATCCCCCTTATTACCACTCATCAAAAGTAAAAATGAAGAGACAGGATGCAGAAAAGCCCTGACTGAGAGTTCTCAATCCAGTAGAATGGAAGAGGATTCTAAGGTAACAACTATAACGCTTGCTGAATCAAGAAATACAATGGACAAAGTATTAGGGACAAGATGAAAATTGAGAAATTAAGAAACTGCTACAACTAGAACTACTGGATCTAAAAAATATTATAACTGAATTAAAAAACACAGAGGATTTCAACAGCAGATGAAGGCAAGTAATAGACATACATCAGTGAACTTGAAAGCACCTATATCCCAGATGCAGGGCTGAAGAAGCTGATGGCCTCAAATGCATACTAGAAAAAGAAAAAGCCCCAAGAAAATCCTACTCTTTTTAGCCAAAAGACCAGGAGGACAATCTCACAAAGCAGAGAACGTCAACAATAACTGCTGTCCTCTAGTCAAACAACACAGAAGAAACAGTCAAACAACACAGAAGAAACTGTGGGGTCATGCCCACCAGTAAAGGTCATTGGGGAGCCCAGCTTTTCACCCTTGCCAGTCTATAATGAGATACTCATGTCCAGAGTGGTAAGTAGAGATGGAGAGGGTAAATGGGGAGCTGACCTTTCTTCTGGGTAGTAGTAAGTTACCCCTTTAGCAGAGGCCATGAAGAAAACGTTAACAGGGTGCTCTAGACCTTTCCAGCCAAGGCAATATCAGTGGAGGCCCACTGGGAAGTTGGAGCTCCCATCCCACTCAGCAGGAGCCTCTTCTCCCCAGGTGTCAGTGGAAACTCCCACTTGGCAATGATGAGGAAACACGCCCCCGCTCCTACTGTGTCAGGGGAGACCTGCTCTAAAGGAGATGTGAATAAAATCAAGAGTTTTATCACGTTCACAATATTCATTTTCCAAGTGAAAATCACTCATCACGTCAAGAACTAGGACATTCTCAACTTGAATGAGAACAGATATTCAACAGATGCCAACACAAAGATGACAGAGGTGATAGATTTAGCTGACAGGGTGTTAAAATCGCCCATCATAAATGATGTAATGACTAATTATGAGCAGGGTTGAAACAAATGAAAAATAAAAAGTCTCAGAGGAACTAAATGGAAATCTTTGAACTGAAAAATACAATAATTGAAACAAAAGATCCAGTGAATAGACTTAATAGCAGAAGGCGAGAATAGGAGGAGATTTAAAAAACCAAAAAACCATGAGGATAAAACACCAGATAAAAGACCATGTTCAGCATAGACAGTGAGAAAAAATAGAATGAAATAATTGAAAGCAGACACAGGGACTTGTGGGACAGTAACAAAAGATTTAATATTCATGACATGAGAACCCTAGAAGGAAAAGAGGCCGCACTAAAAAGGTTTCAAGAAATAATAGCTGACTTTTCCTCACATTTGTCAAAAAACAAACCTTCAGACTCAAGAAGCTAAGTGAACCTCAAAGAGTTAAAGCAAAGAGTCATACTAAGACCCATCATAGTCAAACACCTAAAATCTAAACACAAAGAAAGAAAATAGCAACCGTTCACTTGCATAAGAGGGTTACAGAGGATTTTTCATCAAAAACCTTTGGTGCCAGAAGGAATTTGCCCAACATTTTTCAAGTGCTGAAAGAACAACTGTCAACCCAGAATTCTGTCTAAAACAAAGGTAACCTTTATGAATGAGTGGAAAAGAAGACATTCTCAAATGAAGGAAAACTAAGGGAATGTTGCCAGCAGACCTACTCTAAAAGAAAGGCAACAGGTGCCTAGAGTGGGACTCAAACCACGACCCCTGGTCCCCACCACGGCTTCCTAGGCTGCTGCTTAACAGGCATGCACCACCATTCTCGGCCTCGAACTGTACTTTAATGGGTGAATTGTATAATTATATCAATAAAGTGAGTGTGCATAAACACACACAAAAAAGAAAGGCAACAGGATATTCTACAAACAGAAAAGAACTGAGAAAACAAGGAATCTTATAACACAAAACAAGAAAGAATGAGGGGGGTATAATAAAAATATGGGTAAATACAATAGATTTTCCTTCCTGAATTTTTAAAATTATATTTGGTAATTGAAGCAAATGTAACTATTTGATGTAGTTCTCAATGCATATAAAGCAAATATTTAAGACAATCATTTTATAAAAGGGGAGTTTCGAGGGAGGTAAAGTGACCACTAAGATCGCAATACCAAGAGATAACTCAAAAATTCAATAAATAAGTCAAGACGGAATACCAAAAATGTTCACATAGTCCACAGGAAGCCAGGAAACAAAACCAAAAATAAAAAATGAGAAAATAAACAGAAAACAAACAAGTAAAATAGTAGATTGAAGCCCTGACATATCAATACTTATATTCACTAGTTAAATGTAAATAATTACTAAGTGTAAATGTATTTACATTAAGTACAATAAATAAAATAAATGTAAATTTAATTTGCATGATTTATTTCACTATATATATTACTACTATACATGCATATTGCACATTATTTCTATTAAATATAATTATGTTATATGTTTAACGACACCAATTAAAAGACAGAGACTGTCAGGGTAGATTAAAAAAGAAAACATATTGTTTCTATGGTATCTACAAAAACACAACAAATATGAAAGTGTAGACTAAAAGTAAAGGGGGAAGATACAGAAAAAACATTAAGCAAAAGGAAGCAGGAGTGGTTGTAACAGCGTCGATAACAAAAGAGAGTCCAGAGTAAAGTGACAGGGACAGCCGGGCTATTCAGGGTAAAGTCCATCCTCTAAGAAGATAGTGATCCTCAATTTGTGTGTGTGTGTGTGTGTGTGTGTGTGTGTGCACCAAACAACAGTAGTGCAAAGTAGTGAAGCAAAGACAGAACTGAAAGTAGGAACAGACAAATCCATAATTACAGTTGAAAATTTCAACATTCCTTTCTTGACAACTGATCAAACACATAGACAGAAAATCAGAGAGGATGTAGAGCCTAGAAGACTTAGTCAGCATTTACAGAACACTTCATGTGACAGTGTTCTGTAAATGTTCACGGGACATTCGGCAAGTTGCAACATATGCTAGGCCATAAAACAAGCTTCACCGCATTTAAAAGAATGGAAACCATATAGCATGTGTTTTTTGAGCAAAATAAAACTTGCTAGAAATTAGCACCAGAAATGGAACAAGAAAAATCTTTAAGCCATCTTTTTGGAAATTAAAAAACACACTTCTAAATAATCTACGAAACTAAGATGAAGTCAAGCCGCAAGGGAAATGAAACCAAAAAGAGTGAGCTTAATGAAAATTAAAAAAATAGCAAAACATGTTGTGGGACAGCTAAGACAGTGCTCAGAAGGAAATTTATAGCACTGAATTCTTATTTTAGAAAAGAAGAAAATTCCTAAATCAATAAGCTTAGCTCCCCCTACCTTCTAAAAAAAGAAAAGCAAAGTTAATCCAAAGCAAACAGAAAGAAGGAAATAATAAATTTAAGTAGAACAACAATAAAAATCCATAAAATTGAAATGGGAAAAAAATAAAGTCAATGAAATAAAATGCAGATTCTTTGGAAATATTAATGAAATGACAAAATTCTACAAGACTGACAAAGGAAAAGAGGAAAATACAAATTACTCATATCAGAAAAGAACAGGTGGTATCACCATTAATCTTGCAGGCTTCCAAGAGACAGTAAGAGAGATGATGGACACACATAGATTTGACAACCTCAATGAAACGGACGATTCCTCAAAAAACAGCCTTTCATAATCTCCCAAGATGAAACAGATAGTTTGAATAACATGATACTTATCAAGGAAAGTGAACTTGTAATTTAAAAACTCCTAAGAAAGAAATTTAGTCCCAGAATTTTACCAAATATTTAAGGAAGAATGAACAGCAATTTTATATAATCTATTTCAGAAAGTAGAGGAGAAAAGTACATGTCTCAACACATGTTATGAAGCTAATATTAACCTGATACAAAACAAACAAAAGCAAAGATAGATCAAAAAAGAAAACTAGAGCAATATTTATAATGAACATACATCCAAAATCCTTAACAAAATATTAGCAAATACAATCTAGCAATATATAAAAATAATTCACCATGATCAGATCAAGAGATGTAAAGAATGTCTCTCAGCCAAACATTAATCAGTGTAACTCCCCTCATTAATAGCATGAGGGGAGGAAAATCACAATGTCATATTAATTATTGTATAAAAACATTTGACAAAGTTTAATCCTCATTCATGAAAAAGGCAGAGAACTAAGAATAGGGGAGAGTGCCCTCAATTTCATTTAGAACATCTATCAAAAAGTCTATAGTTAATATTATAGTTAAATATGGAAAAATGTTTTAAGACTGAAAATAAGAAAAGAATGCTCCCACCACTCTTGGTCATCATGTTACTGGAATTTCTAGCCAGTGCAACAGTCAATGAAAGGAAATAAGAAAATATATAGATTAGAAAGGAAGAACTAAAATACTCATATTGACAGATGACATGGTTATCTTCATGGAAAATCCCAGGGAATCTACAAAAACAAAACAAAACTCCCAGGGATAATAAGTGGGTTCACCCAGGTTACAGAATATTAAAATCAAAATACAAAAATCAATTATATGTCTATATGCAATAAATGAAAATGTGCATCCTGAAATACCATTTGCTCAAATAAAAATAAATACCTGGGGTGCAAATCTAACAAAAGATTTTCAGGACTTAGATTCTAAAAACTGAAAATTGTTGACCAGAGGAAATCAAGGGGCATCCTGGGTTACATTGAGGACCAGGTTGTGTTTTGTGATTTTAACATGAACATCCACTTGTCCATCTTTGATGCTTGGGCTGGTATTGCCATCAGTTACCGTTGTGTCAAGCCCATTCCCTGGTATAACAGCAAATTTGGCTACAGCAGCAGAGTGGTGGGCCTCATGGTCCAGATGCCTCCAAGGAATAAGACCCCCTGACCAGCAGCTCCAGTGAGAGCACAATAGAAAGGGAGAGGCCCTCAGCTGCTGGGGAGTTCTTCCTCCTCTCTTCCAACACACTGAGAGTCTCGTGACCATCACAGCTCCATCCCAGACCCCCTGGGGAGGGAAGGGCCTAGGAAACCCTGCCTAGTTGAGTACCATCAATAAAGTACATGGTACCTGCCCGCCCATTAAAATGTAAAATAATCAAACATTTAAAAGAAATTATAGGAAAAATCTTTGATACTTATGACTTGGTGAAAGGTTATTAGTGCACCAAAAGCATCATGATAGAAAAAGGGAAAATAAAGTGGACTTCATCAAAACTTAAAATTTTACTCTGTGAGAAGATATTAACAAGGTAAAGGAACACACTGCAGGCAAATGACATATCTGACAAAGAACTCATATCTAGGATACTTAAGAACACACAAAAGGGCTGGGCACAGTGGCATGTACCTTTAATCCCAGCCTAGAGAGGGAGGCTGAGTCTAGGAATCACTTGAATCTGCGGTTTGAGACCCATCCGGGGCAACGTAGCGAGACTTAGTCTCAAAAAATAGCCAGGCGTGGTGGTGTGCGCCTGTGATCCCAGCTACCTGGGAGGCTGAGGCTGGGGATCGCTTGAGTCCGTGGTACCCCCGGGCAAAAAAAAAAGAAAAAATTCCCACAAAAATAAAAAATTATAGGCAAAGGGTGAGGGAAAAGAGGAGCATGGAGTTAGCAGGAAATGAATCTGAACTACCTGCTCCTGCCCAAACTTAACCTCTTCTCTACCTTTCCACTTGTTGACATATCTGGCATCACCACTAGGAGGTTCAACAACACCCAGATTGTCTGGGGCAGTTTGGGCCGCAAGGCCAGTGATAGCCTGTGACTCAACCAAAGCCCAATAGCCAGTCAGCTGTTTCTCCAAAAGAGAAGAGTTGCCTCCAAGAGAGAACAGATCCAGTTGTCTGGATCTGCTTTAGTTGTCCCAGGGTCTGGACCGTAATGACTCACCATTGGTGCTTCCCATGGGCCCCACACAGCATCCCTGTTTGCCATGAACATCAGCTATCAGATGATTCCTACCCAGTCACTACCTGCTTGCAAGTACAAGAGAAACTGTGAACAAGTTCACCCGGAGGAGCTGTGATCCTAACCAATGTAATGAGATGCCATTAAGACCACGGACTGCCCTGGAGCAACAGCTGACTACACCAATGACCAGCAGCCACTAGTTTCCCAGCATGCATTCTGGTTCCCTTGAATCCAGAGTCCACTTCAACCAGAGAGGAGGCTTCACTGACTTAACAACTCACTTGTTGTTGGCTTCCTGCCACTCAGAATGAGGAAGAAGTCTTCAGGGAATGTTGCCATCTCCTACTGCTTACCTTCCTCACCTCCTGATTTCACCTGCTTTGCGCACAGGATTCTAGGTTGCAGCCCTGTTAACCCAACTCAGGATTCTGGAAACTGCAGTCACCCTCCCACCCCACAACCCTTGACCTGGCAAGTTTCTGCTTCTCAGTGAGTTCTGCTTCTCAGTGAGTTTTGCTCCAATGATGCTTCCCTCAGGGGGCCTCCTGAGACCCCATGATCTGTACAAACACTCAGAGCCGCAGGCTTCACCTTCATGGCCATCACACTCACTGTGAATTTATATTCTTTCAGACCGTTCACCTTATACATGTCTTGTCTCAAGGAAAGTTACGGAATACATTCCATGAAGCAAACATTACACTAATACCAAAACCAAACAGACAGCACAAAGAAAGAAAACAAAGGCTGATCTTCTCAAATGAAGACAGATGCAAAAATTCTAAACAAGATTCTGGCAAATCCAATCCACCAATGCATAAAAAGGATTATTTACCATGGCCAAGTGGGGTTTATGCCAGGGGCACAAGAGGTTATACTTCTTGGAAGGGAAGGTTTGCAAAAATGCCGCCATTTTGATCCCAGTCCTTTGCACAGTGCAGGATGCTCAAGGCTTTTTGTTTTTGAGGAATGAATGAATGAAGAATGAATGAATGGACCTGGTGTGAAGATGCCTGACAAATAAGCCTCTGGATGCTTATCGTACATGCACAGAGGACATGGCCTGGGGAGGGGGCACAAGTTCAAAATCAGAATCCTCCCTTCTGGGCCCCACTGGCCCAAGACAAAGTTCTCCTTGGGGCTGGGAGAGTTTGCCAACAAAATATGGAACTTGATTTCACAATCCTGGTTGGCTGGCAGTTGCCTGTTGGGGACTGACGGATGACCGGCTCTTTGGGGCCTTATTTTTAGTTTCTGGATATTTGACTGTATTTGGTGATTTTTCAAAACTGGGAAGAAAACACTGCCTGGTTTCATTTGCTCTGCTCCTGGGATTGGGACACAGCCAGAACTGTTCAGGAAAGGAAAGCATGTGGAAGGGGGGCTGGCTGGTCTGTGCTGGGGGTGGGGTGGTGAAATCTCAGGCTGGGCTCTGAACGGAGCAGGACAAAGATGTTT
>PVHY01012385.1:23228-44801 GCA_004024945.1 Uropsilus gracilis | reverse complement strand
CACCACGACCAGCTATTTTTTTGGAACTAGGTCTCGCTACGGGCCCCAGGCGGGACTTGAACCGCGATCCCTAGCCCCGGCCGCTTCATAGGCTGAAGCTTACAGGCACGAGCCACCGTGCCTGGCCAGGGTGCTTAACCTTTCACATTTTTTCCTTGGTCTCAGGATTTCCTGGAAAACAACCTATATAGCTTTGGGGGGGGGGGACTTTAAATAGAATTGGATCACACTTGAAAAATGCAAATGATCATTTAAACAGTCACTACCTAAAGAATCCAGTACAGGGCAAACAAAGAGGTTCAAGGAGGCATTTTCCATTAACAATGGAGATCTCAAGTACCTCATCAAGTACTCAAGTCTTTGCCCCATCCCCTTGTTAATCATCATTAATGGAGACATTTTGACTTTCAGTCTCTCATTGACCCTCTGTGGGCCAACTTTCCTTACTGGTCAATTTGACATTTTCATTTTAAAATATTTGTAAATTTTAAACCTATAAACTGATTCAGTGTGACTTCACTGGCAAATTCCTGCTTATCTCTGAAGTCTGCAAGCACTACTTCTCCCAGCTGGTCTTTGACCATCTCGACTAGGTTGGGCCACGGTTACAAAAATTATGTGGGTCCTCGATAGCACCCAGATGGTGCTAATTACCTTATTACAAGATTCATTCATTCAACAATTTTCCCCATCAAGTGCCTTCAGTATAGGTGCTATTCTAGTGTGGAAACAACAGAAAAGACACAAATCCTTATTTTAATGACTTTTTTTATAACTTTTAATAACTTATTTTAATAACTTGCTTTAGAGAAAAACAAGGCAAGATCAAAGAGTAGAGCCGTGCTGTTTTAGATGTGATGGTTAGAGCAGACTTCTTCCAAGTGACATGTGAACAAAAGCTTAGATAAAGTGAGAAGGGTGAGCCTCACAGAGTCGGGACAAGTGTTCCAGGCAGGAGACAGCAAATCAAAAGGTCCTTGGAAGACTCTCCCCCTCAGGAAATCTTCCTCACTAACCTTGCTGAGGGGCTGGTGGTACCTGGCACTTGGCAAAAACTTCAGCATGTGTGGAACAGGCAGATGAAAGTAATTCACTCTTAACTACTCACAAACCAGCATTTCCAGCATTTGTTTTTCTTTTATCTGGAATATTCTCTTTCCTTTTTGCCTACCCAGGTGCCTCCCTTTCTTCAAACATTTCCCCCAATTAGTTAAGTCAGGCTTGCTTGAGCCCCTGGCCCTGACGCACTTGATCACACATCCAGTTACAGCACCTCTGGACATTGGGAGTTCACACAGCTGAAACCTCGGAATTGGATGCAATGGGATTCACACTCAAGCGGGCTCTTCAGTGAGCATGCAACTAGCCTTAAGAACAGATAAAAGGGCAAATGCACTTTATAAAACAATGGAACCAGACTTTTGCATCAAGTTCCTTTCACCATCAGCGCACAGGGATATGGGAGGGGTGATTTGCCCATTCCAACCCCTCCCTTATGGTGCCTGCAAGCATAAAGCCTGATGTATTCATCTCCCAAGATTCATAATTTTACCAGTTGAGCACCTCTGCCCTATATATCCACCCAGCAGCTGATTCCTATGACAACAGCCTAATTCTCTAATTCCTATGACAACAGCCTTGATTACATACACCCTGTTGGAAGCAGAAATATATACACACACATATAAAGGACATTACATTTCTGTTTCCAACAGTCCCAGACTACTTACCTTTTGCCCTGTGATGAGAGATAGTCAACCACAGTTACTTCTATCTCTGTGACAATTACCAAACATTAGAAGAAAAACAAATTGTAGACTCACCAACATTTATACATATTTCATTTTTTATTACCAATCAAAAATAAATTCCATATTGTTTAGCAAATATTATCATTGTTTTGTGACAAAAGACACAAGAGTCATAACAACAAAACTCCCCGAGAGTCAAACTTATAACAATGCCAAAATAAATCACAAAAATATACAAATTAAAATCTTATGCAAAATAAATAGGAGTTATTTACTATGGTGGCTGTGACTTGCCTACCTACTTGGAGGCCATTTGCAAAGATCTCCCATACAAGGGGAGACTTGCAGGGATGGGCCACTCCCAAGGTACGGCTCAGCCCAGGAACCAGAGGTTGGAATAGGAAGTGAAAATTGCACTGGGAGGAGGAAGTTATCGAACCAGTAATATTTGGAAATAATTATGACCCTCTGCAAGAAATGATTATAAGTGGAAAAGGAGAGGGAAGAAAAGGGGGGAGGGGGACCACTATCTGTTGGTAGTAACCGTGTGTGCAGAGGTAGCTGTGGAGTGTGTGCACCTGCTCCCTTTACTTGACACACACTCACTTGGTTCAGGCCAATGTGGTTTGTTCCACCTGGCCGTGAGGATACAGCTTTGCAAGCTCTCATGTGGAACAGAAAGCAAGCTGCTCCTGGAGAAAACTTAAGAGTTTCCCCCAACAGGGAACAAAGGCCTATGTCTTTTCCTTTTGGCTCAGAAGCCATAGACATCACCATCTTCTCTCTAGACTTTTAGGAATAAATTTTGTGACTGGGGAAGACTTCAACTGGTCAGGGGCAGGCATACTTGGTGCAAGATATCTCCTGGTCCCAAGAGTTATTAGGATCAACTAGGCACCTGAAAAGCAGAGCAACGGGGGCGGCACAACTCCACTGCTTAGGGAAAGGAGTAAATAAATAATATTCAGGCCTGCAGAGTGTCCCTCATCTGGATCTTGGGCCCCAGTTCCTGTTCCACCCAACAAAAGGGCCAACATTGCTTGGTCCCACAGCCTTCCCAATCTCAGGAATCCATGAGCTTTGCACCAGGGCCTGATTCAGCCCCAGGGTAAAGGTGCTGGGACAGGATTTCATCTGAAGGTAGAGCTTTCAGATCCAGGACCACTTGGGCAAAAGCCAAGGTGACACTCCTCACTAGGATTACACAGACATGGGGAAAATGGGGCTGACAGTGGTGTCTTTTAGGTGGGTAGTCTCCTTTCCTAGTTTCTGTAAGTATGTGAACAAAGTCAGGTAAGCCTTAGCCACCAAGTACAAGGCATGAAGAATCTGCTTAGGCTTCCAACATGTCCCCTTGTTCTCAATGTCTAAGAGTTTTGGAATTAGAAGTAGAGTCTGGAGAGAAGAGCTTCAGAGGTCAGTGACTGAGACATGACTTCTGTTGTGGGTATCAAGGAGGATGGTAGTAATTGCTAACAGAAGGTGCCCACAAGCAGATTCCTTCCTGGAACTGCAAGGAGCATCCCAGACAAATTACCTGTAACATAGATGTTCACCACACCAAGGGGTAAACCTTTGGTAAAAGTGAGGGCAGGGCTGGGGAAGCAGGGGTTAGCAATCTCAAAAGTTTGAGACCCTGCCTAACACTTTAAGCCCCATTATAAGGGCAGAGTTGTCCAAAGGAGCAGACATGCGGCAAAACAATGAGTTTAGGGGTGACAGTCCTCAGCCCAGCCCTAAATCACCAAGAGAGCCCATCAGCAGAGTTCTAGGAAAAAAACCTGGATCCAGCGACTAACAATGAGTAGATATGCTCCTCTCTGTAGCATATCCCTGATCACAGTTACCCAGAATCCCTTGGTCTCAGCAACATCAGACCAGCTTCAGTGCAGGTGTTCAGGCAGTTATTCTCAGAGCTATTTGGTTCTTCTCTTCCTGGGAAGAACTGTCTTCTTCCCAAGAGAAAACTCTCCTCCTCCAGAGGAGGAGAAGGAGGAGGAAGAACAGGCTCCCTGAGTCAGGGACATAAACCAGAGGTCTAAGAGCTATATTATGGCTATTGCTTCCTGGGGCAAGAAAGCCTACCCCCTTTAAAGTTTTTTTTTTTTTTTTTTTTTTTTGGAAAAAAAATTTTTTTAAATAAAATTCCTTAACCCTGTCTTCCCATCCCCATTCCCTTCCCCAAATGATATTTAAAAAGAGGAGCAATGCGCTTAGGTTTAGAAATTCTCTTAATAAAAAATAGACTTGCTCATGGTAGCTGGTCTACCACCCCACCAGTCAGTCCAGGGCTGGCAGCCGCTACCTCTGAGCTGTTCAGAGGTCCCTGTCAGAAGCCAGCTTCCCCAACAGGCTGGGGGCCATCTGGCTGCTCAGTTAGACAAGCTATCTGTACCCCTTCTGGCCTAACAGGCTCCCTATCTTCATGTGGGCCCACTGGGGAGGCCCCGCGGAAATGGCGGGGGGCCCCGGGCCCTCCTGTCAGATGGCACTCTCATGGGCAGCTTTGTGCAGCAAGGAGTTGCGCTCATTGAGGAGAGTTGTGGTCTCATCCACCACGGGCAGCTCAGACTTTTCAGACAAGTTCTCTGTGCAGATGGTGCACCCATCCATGGCAAGCTGCGGGCAGTTCTCCATGCGTGAGGCCAGCAGCCCATTCTGGTACTGCTGGCGAGTGATCTGCAGGAGGAAAGGGTAAAGTTCAGCGAGTAGGACCTGGGAGGCAAACCCTACCTCAAGAGCCATGAAAATGGGCCAGGCAGGATTAAAACTGTGAATCCAGAAGAGAGAGCATGACCAGGTAGAATCTGGAGAAGCCATACACAGAGTGAGGAGCAAGAGTAAGGACACAAGGGCAGTCCATGCTGCACATGGCTATTCCTGAGACAGAGTGATCCAAATGCCCCAGACAAGGAAGACAGTATTACCCACACAGATAGTCGTTGCGACACACTCACCTTAATGTACTGGAGGTCCATGAGTGCCCGGACACTGAAGTCAGAGATGTACTGGCCCAGAATGGAGCTCCCAAACTGGTTGCTGCTGCCTGCCAAGGAAGCTGGGCCCGAGATATCCGTGCGATCTGGGTAACTGAGGGAAGCTGAGCGACTGAGGGCGGTGGTGTGGGGTGGGGAGCGGTCTGTGGGGAGAGGCGGACTGTCAGACCAGAAGCCACCCTGGTGCCCATTCTCAGCCTCTTATCTAACTTTGTCTCAAGGATGCCCAAGTAGTGGTGTCCCTGCCAAGAACAGGAAGTAGTTCTTAAGGACAAACAGATGCTCTAAATGCAGAAAGTATGATCTCACCAAAGCAATTCAGTTAGTTTATTTAGAAGAAATACTATGCAATAAGGATTTAAAAGTCTACAGAAACAAGCGGGCAAAACAGCAAACAGAAACCAGACACAGAAAATTTAGGGCTACAAAAGCCCTCTCTCTCCCAGCAACCGTGGGTCACGGAAAACACAGTGAGAACCTAGCATGGCAGACAAGCTATCCTTGTCTCAATACAACTATGCCGAGGGACATAAGCTGCATATTTTCAAATTATATTAAAAGGAAGACTATATAGTTTGCACTCTCGCGCTACACATACACACACACTCTGAACATGACACTCAGTTCATACCTTGAAATGCACTTAGGTCAAAAGTATGTTCAGCACAAGACTTGCTCTTTATGGAACAGTCCTACTCACGTGTGTCTGCTGAACCCCCAACATGCCTGGCAGGGGACAGGAACAGCAGATTCCTCCCATAGTAAGTAGAGGTCCCAGAGCTCCAGACATCCCACTGTGGCCAGGGTTAAGCCCCCTTCCCAGACTGCCCCTCCCATGAGGCAGCGCCTGGGTAGCAGTGAGGTGCCTCTTTCCACCACTAGGGGCAGCACAGGCCTCCATTTGGTGCAGCTGGTGCCCAGAAAAAGCAAACACTCAACTTCAAATGAGGACGGTATCAGCCCCTTATTTTGAAAAGGGAAATGTATACATTATTGTGTATCACTAACTCTTATATTTGAGAATACTTGAAAACCAGTGAAATGCACAAAGTTAATTGCAAATGCACATTGCCTTGCTTTAAACAAATAGGAAGTGGGATAAGCTGATTGCATCATAAACTACTAAATTACTAACTACAAAGTTAGCTCTCCTAACAAATAGTCCTGTGAAGTGAGCGAACATTTCCTATGCAGCAACTGAGTGATAAGTAATAACCCTAGCTGTGACTGAAATGAACAAATTTCTATCTTCAGGCTTCATTCATAAAACTAAGAAAATACAGTCTGATAGTCCATGATTGGGTAGTGCGCGATCCTTGGAGGACCTCGTGTGAAAGCATCACTTACTCTTAACTTAGACAACACCTCTGATTAAGCTTTAGGGGAAAAAAAAAACAATACAAAACAGAATCCAGGAAGAGTACTTAATATTTCACATTAATTATTTGAATGATGGGTGCTTTGAATTAATGCTTGTTAACATTCCCCAAACAGGCACTGAATTTAAAACTAACACAAATTAGGGCGATTAAGAATAGAGGTCCTAGAAAGAAATAAACAAAAATGTAAAATGTATGTCTCTAAACAGTAAAAGCAAATATTAATGAAATTGAATGTCTGCAGTCTATTTTCCCAGTTTCCTAAGTAAGCTATGTTACCTTTGTGATTATCAAGCCAATAAATGTAGGCCCCAAAAATAAGGGCTTTGAACTCAATTCCATTTCTGAAATACTTTAAAAATATAATTAAATAGAAGGTTTTGGTATAAACAGGTCTATGCTCTGGTGTTATTAAAAATATAGACCACATTAGAATAGAGACACCTCTCTCAATACACAAATGTGCCTGCGGGAGATGACATATGAGGACATACGTGCTTGGTGGACCACTGTCTGGCTCAAACTAGAAAGCTTACAAAAATATCTCTGTTCTCAGACCAGTGTGCATAAACTCCTGGCCCTATATAAACAAGAGCAAGAGCAGACAGGAGGAGAGGGAGACTGAGCTGTGGGCCAATTATGGCCAGCAGGTTACGCTGTGTTCTCAGCAGATACCTCCCTGCTCAAAGGCCATTAATGGCTTGCCTTCCTAACTACCTACCTATTACAGCCAAAAACTGGCAGTGTTTGAAAGAGAAGAATAACTTCTTCAATACATTGGATATACCAATACTGTTAAGGAACAAACCCAGTAGCACAAATACAAAATGGAAAATAACTGACTGAGGTGACGGGTTTTTAGGACTGATGGAGCCTTGGGAGGTTTTCTGAAGTTATGCACTGAACTATGCAGCTCAAAGACACTCACAATTCTCTTACTCTTCTTGGGACCACCAGCCCAGACCAATTCCAATAAGAACAGCACCTTCTGCCAACCTCTACTGTCTTGGTTTTCATGGGGTTCACACAGGATAAGACCAGCAAACCAAGAACTGAATGACTGGAACCAGCCAGGACCCCCCCAGTCCTGGAACAGGACTCAGAGACCAGAAGCAGCACTGGGCATTTTGCCTTTTCCCAGACACTTTCTAACAAGAATGTCACATTTTAGTCTTTAGAGAAAATCCATAATAACTGAGCTCTAATTAAACACTTTGTATCCGTTCTTTCACTGCTCCTGACAAGTCTAACAAGCACTTATGTGTACTTTCTCATTTCACACAGGAAAACAAGACAGAAGGTAAGTCAACTCCCTGAAACCACTCAACTAGTGATTATGGAGCAGCACCAAGTAGGACAGTATGACTGAGCAGCATGTCTAAGTGCCTGACTGCTACCGTCTTCCAGTAGACGGACACCAGCAACACAATGAAATGCAAAGTCTAGGAAGGGAGGTGCAAAGGTTTTTGGAGACGAGATGACAAATCACCCTGCAGAAGTTTGAGTGGACCTGACCTGAGTGCTGACAGCTGCGCTCACCCAGCCAGGAATAACCCTGTGTCTTCTCAACATGCGTTTCCCTTCCAGCCTTCCCTGGAAAAGTCACCCAACAACTGGGGTCCTCAGTCAAGTACAAATCAGGATGGCTCAAGAATGTGAACAGGTAGGATGCCTCAGGTAAAAGTAGGGAGCCCCCGTGCCCGCAGGGCAAGGTTAGTGTAGCTGTGGTGCATAGGCTCAGGCAACAGGTGGCAGTGCAAACTTCTCCAGCCATGCCTTGTTACCTGAGAGCCAGGAGAGCAGGGAGTTCCGCTTGCCAGGCGGATGCCCGACCTGGGTTGGAGGCACTGGAGCAAAAGAGGAAAAGGTCAGTGATGGCAGGAGTCAGGAGGTAGCACATGGAGCCACAGGAATATGGCAAAACAGACCTGAGAGAATCAGGCTCCATTGGACACACAGAAGACACAGAGGAAAAGGGGACATGATTTTGATTGTATATGCTCAGGGCAGAGTGACAAGCCCTGGTCAGAGAAGGACAGAAGGTGGCAGAGTGGGTTCAGGACTCCCAGTGAGTCAAGAGCCCCCAAGGAGCCATCTTCCCACATCCAGCCACCCCAAGTGGGCACTGAGGGACTTTAGGTCAAAAGAAAGAGTCCAGGACCTTGACCCAAACCTCTGCAAGAAGTGCCTGGAGGAAACAGTCCATGAGTGCATGTCTCCTAGATGCAAGGTTTCCCCTAGATGAAGGATAAGAGGTGCTCTGAAGTGGACAGAGCAATCCAAACAGGCCATCTGCTCCATTACAGAGCTCTGGAGCCTGCGAAGCCCTGGCTCATGTAAAGAGGATGCCATGGATGCACTGAGCTGTGTTACAATGCAAGTAGGGGTGCCTTGGTCTCCTTCAGGAGGTTCCCTTTGTCAAAGGACAACAACATGCATAGCACAGATATCCCCCAGGAACCACAGCACCCACCCCCCTGTGTGGCCTGCTCCCTGGCACTGCAGACTTTTCTTCTTCTGCACCCTGCAGCAACCTGGAAGCCCAGGAGAGGTTCCTTTCTAGTGAGGAGCTGAGCTGGGAGAGCTCTGACCTTGCTGGCTTCCAATCACAGCCAAAGTTCGCTTAAGGGATGAGTAACTCCAGCTACAAGGCCTCTCTAACAAAAAGCCTGACTTGCCCCTGAAGAAGCAGAGAACACTGGGGTGGCCAGAGTGGTCCTTTCTGGGGCCCTCCTTAGCCCCTCTTGGAGCGCATCTAGTTCCTCTTTGCTTCCAAATCCCCTTATTTCATCAAAACAGATGCTTAAGTCAAGGCAGTGGCTAAGCCCACTGAAAAGCCATACCTATCTACAAACTGCCCAACAAACAGGTCCCGTCCTAGCTCCCAACCATGGACACATAGCAACCCCTGAGCCCCATCCCAGAGTTCCTCCATCCCAGCCATCAGAGCAAGACCCTGCAGTCTTCTCTCTGTGCCTGCCATTATGGCCAGTAAGGGCTGCAGTGACCAGCTTACCCAGCTAGCCATTCTGTTCTCCTCAAACCGCCCTAGCTCAAAGGCCATGAACAGTGCTCCCTTCTCTCAGTCAAAAGCCATGACTTTCTGGGGTGTCCCACACTTACTCCCTGAGATTTCCTTCCCCTCTGCTGGACTACTCTCTTCACCATCTCAGGGGGTTTTCAGCTCCCTCCAGGCCATTGCTCTGAATCCCCTTCCCTTCTTCCCTCCACCATCTGAGTTCTGTTCAAAAAGGAGTCATTCTGCCTTGCAAGTCATCTCCCCCACACCAAGAGACCTCTGTCTTCACTGGCCTCCTTCCTGCCTGGTCACCTTCATTATATGCCACCTTGGCTGCCCTGGGTTCTAGGATGCCAGTCAAAGTCTCTCCCCTCTAGTCATACTAGGGGCAGCAGAGCACAGCTCAGTGACTCACCAGAGGGGGCCGAGGACAAGGCCATGGTCCCATAGTAGGAAAAGGCGCCCGTCTCAAACTTCATATTCTCCTTCCCAGCTTCCACCTCCACCTTCCCCTGAAAGAGCGCAAGATCAGGGTTACAGCACAAGCAGAAGAAAACAACCAGAAAAGAAAGACAAGGTCAAAGGGAAAAATGAGGAGATATTACTGGGACTATAGCCACATGAGGAAATGCTGCTTCCCTGGTCAGCCCTGGGGTTTCCAAGATGGCTTCTCCAGAAAGAGAGGAAGAAGTTGAAGGACAGGAAAGCCCCAGCCTCCCAGTCATCTCAGCCAGAGGAAAGGGAAGAATGGGCATAAGAGGGTGGATGTGAAAGAGTTAGGATCACAGCTCACCTGCAAGATGAGGATGAAGTAGTCAGCCGGCTTGTTTCGGGTGTACAGGTAATGGTGAACATAGTATTTGTTGTGTTCATCAAACTTGAGCTCCTGAATGACATCTGGGTATTTGAGCAGTCGAAGCAGGATTTTCTCTGATATCAGAGATGGGTTAAACTGGGGCACCTCTGCAGGAGGAGAGAGGAGGATGTCACAGGGGGCCAGGATGGTGCCCAGACAGAGGGAGGGTCTCGCTGTATGGTTAAGGGACTGCACTGCCCAGGCCCCTCACCAGAAGGAGCACGTTCAGTGCCCCCCTGGGGCCTTAAGCCTACCTGCTGCTGGGGTTGAGCAGTGGGCTCTCATATAGCAATGCACACTTTGGGCAGATTACCCTGGACCTCAATTTCCTCATCTATAAAGTAGGGATTAAAAATCTAGGGTCATTGTGAGGTTAAATGGGCTGCTGAACATGAAGTATTTAAGACACACTCTCGACACATGGAAAGTAAGGGATAAAGGCTATTGTTATCACCACTGATGCCCTAGCAGGAAAAATAAAGGAGCTATCACCTCTTTAGCAAGTGGGAATTGAGAAGGAAGTCAGATTGAGGGTAGGAGAGAGAGAAGGCAGGCATTTTTATAATGAATCATCTGGGTCCACAGGTGGTTTTGAATGAGGGGTAAGAAGAAAGAAATACCACTGATCTAGAAGTCAAGTCCTGAGAGACCCACATCATTAGGAAAGGGAGGAATATGAGAGACAGGAGCAGCTAGGTCCAGTCTCCTCAGGGTAGATGAGCTGGGTGGGCAAGGGCTGTGGCTGCACCTGGGTAGGCACATGGCCGCTGGGACGGCCTTCCTTTCTTCTTCTTATTCCACAAGCCTCAATGGGCCCTGCCAACCCAGGTGCCCACCTCAGTTCTTCTGCAGATATTTCAAAATTAAGTTAGATGTGTCTAGGAGTTTGCAAGATAACCCATCAACAGGGAAAGCCAACTACAGGGCGTGCCCCTGGAACAGAGGGAGGCACTTTCAGAGGCAGTCATGTCTTCCTTTAACCTTTCATTTCTCTGGCCCTGTTCACAGTGGAGGAAATAGCCAGAGCCCCAGTATTTCTCCCTCTGTGACTAGATTCCACCAAAACCTGAAGGACCCCCTCTTGCTCTTACCTGTGGCTAGGAAGCGATGTGCAGCTAGAAGTAGCTGAGGTGAAATTTTCACCTTGAGTTCATTGTCAGTATCCTTGAAGGCTGAGAAGTCACGTTTGTTCTTCTCAGACACTCGTTTCCGGCTTCGGTTGTCAGCTGCAAGAGACGGAATCTGGAGCTGAGAACATTGCTCCCCTCTGCCCCCACCTCCATCCCTGAGCACCCAGGAACAGACTGTGATCTTCCCTCCAGCTGTCAACTCTGAGGCCTCCTCTTGCCCAGAAGCAGCAATGTCTGGGCCTTGGCATGGTTCTGGGCTGGCGCTCTGGCATAAAGGCTGGGAGGAATGAAGCCTCTTGTCAGGCGGACCTGCACAACCCCTGAGTGCTGGTCCTCAGATAGCCAGGCTTCCACATCCCTGCCCTGTGAGCTTTCCCCTTAGGGAGAGTAGGTTTCAGGTCTGAGCAGGACAGGGGTGCTGCACCCACAGAGGCTGGCACTCACTGTACATATCTGACTCGTCCAAGATCTCAGACTTGATGATCTCCTCAATGACGTCCTCCAGGGTGACCAGGCCCAGGACTTCATAGAAGGGGTCACCTTCACCTTCATTGTTCACCTTCTGCACGATGGCCAGATGGGATTTCCCTGGGGGGACAACATCATGAGTGAGCCAAGAAAACACAGCCGTCAGGAGCCTCCTCCACCACAAAATGTTAACACAGTTGGGGTCATGAGTCATTGGGGTGGGGTCATGGGCGTTTTTTTCCCTTTTCTGTATTTCCTGGAGTTTCTACTACAAACAGATACTGCTTTTATGAAAAGGAGAACCAGGAGTATTTTTAAGTTTTAAAGGCATTAACTAAGGACCACTTGTTTAAATAGAATGAAAATGGCAACATCCTGCTTTGGTGCCATGTTTCAGGGGCACCTGACACTCCTGGGGAGTGGAAAGTCCCACAACCCATGGGTAGGGGAGGCATCAGGAGGGGTGTGTGGGTGTGTCAGCTGGATGTGGGTATCCCTAGAAGGTCCAACACTGCTCACCTCCTACCCTCCACCCCTTGAGGGGCCTTAGGGGCCATCCTCAAATTCTCTCAGCTCTCCTTGGTAAAATTTCCCTGCATGTACTAAGGAGCCATGACACTGCCCAGGGCAAAGGCTCCCTCAGTTCCCAAAGATATTAACAAATTAGCCCAGGCTGTAATTAGACTTGGCATGTGCTATAATTAGGGAAGGGCTACCCCTCTCTCAACCTAAAGCAAGAAAAGAAAGTCAGGAGGCAGAGAGTGAGCAGGAAGGACCCTCCACTAAAGGTTTGTGGCAGGGCTTCCTCCTTCTGAGTTCTTACTGGCTCTCATGCCCCTGGCCCCACCATGTGACATAGAGAGAAAGCCAGAAAGGGCTGGCTCACACTCTAGGTCAGACAGTGGGGGCATAGACTGGCAGCAGCCTAAGGGATAAAGGCCTGGAGATCTGTGAAGGTCAAGTCAGTATCTTCAGCATAGCCTCCCCTTCACAATGCAGTCCTTAGGGCTTCACTCTAAGGAGGAAAGGGCTCATTCTAAAGAGAGTGTGTAGAGGACAACTTCTATGTTTCTAAGGCCACAGAAAACCGCCAACCACAGGTTGGCCTCATCAGAACTCCTAGGGGCCTCTTTCAAAGAACAGAGATGCCAGTTATTATGACCAACATTTGGAAAAACAAAGTAAAAAACACCAGCATACACCACCTGCGATGAGCAGGGCATGCTATTTTGTGAAACTTTTTCACACACTTACTTGCTGGTTGCTATCATGCCCTATTTACAACTATGAGCCGTAGGCAAAAACTTGGCGCCTGGTTAGATGGAACCATGGCTGGGTTTGATTGAAAATTCCTAATGTCTTCTAGAGATGAGTCAACCTGAACAAGGGTTCTGCCAAGGTTCTCCAGCAGGCAGCAAGCAGTCAGGCCAGAACCTAGGGCAGCCTACTGGTAGGTCCCCGTGCAGGAATGCCTGCCAGAGAGAGGGATGAGACCGAGGGACCTAGGGCTGCCAGAATGAAAGAAAGGACGCTTTCAAGACCTTCCGGACTGGTAAAAGACTGATCATGCTCAGCAGGGGAGAGGGAAGAGGTTACGAGGATAGAGAGGAGACAAACAACCCAGAGATACACTGGTTGGTGGGCAGGTAAACAGGTACAACAATTCAAAAGATCAATTCGGCAGTCTCAAAATCAGGAGTCCCTAGCATATGGCCTCAGAAACTCCACTGGCAGGAACTTATCCTACAGACAATCTTTACAAAAGCAGAAAAACACAAAGGCAGAAGGGTTCACTGGCACATTCTTTCTAACCACCTCAAACCAGAAAACACCTAAATCATTAGCAATGGAGCCTGAGTGCTGAGTAAGACCCTCTGCTGCTCCTGGGCAAATCTGACTGAGCTGGATGGTGAAATGTGGGAGCCTAAGATACACTCTATGGATGCATGGTGCCACCTGCCTGCACAGTAATGCTGGGGGGTAGTGCTTCAATGCAAAGGAAGTGTCCAGAAGGGGTAACAGTGTTTGCCTTTCGGGCTATTTGGAATTCAGAGGAGGGGTTCTATTATCCCTTACTCTGTGTACCCTTTTATATTGTTCTCTTTGATAGTATGTTTTCTAAAAAAAAATTTTTTTTTTGAGACTAGGTCTTACTATTTTTGCCCGTGGGACCGCAGGCTCTCGTTGCCCGGGGTACCACAGGCTCAAGCAATCCCCAGCCTCAGCTTCCCAGGTAGCTGGGATGACAGGCGCGCACCACCACGCCCAGCTATTTTTTTTGGAACTAGGTCTCGCTATGGGCCCCAGGCGGGGCTCGAACTGCGATCCCTAGCCCCAGCTGCTTCATAGGCTGAAGCTTACAAGCACGAGCCACCGTGCCCGGCCCCTAAAATGTTATTATTTGAGGGGAAAAAAGGGGGGGGGAGCAAGATGAAGGAAATTAGCAAAAAGATAGAGGTGACAGGGTGAGCAAGGACCCTCAGTGCCTCAACTGTCATAGACTGAGCCACTGGGAATGGAGTGTGTCATGGCTCAGTTAGCTTGCTCACACCCACAAGTCAGAGCCAGCCTTCCCCCTCCCTCCCCTGCAGCAGAGAGAAGCAGCTTGAATAATCTGAGAAAATGTCCTCCTTCCCACTGAAACTTCTAATGAACCCAGAGGCTCAGATCAAATCTGACCAAATAGTCACGGGTTGAACTGGGCCTCACAGGGAAATGTTGGCGGCGTCTCTGAAGACAGAAATAACCCTCCTGTGGATGAAATGAGCTGCTTCCTTGAGGACAATCCCGGTGCCACTTTCAACCTCCACCCTTCTCTCTGAGGGACCTTTGTTTATGGACGCCCTCTGGTGGCAGTACCGATTCCCTAGGTGTGTGGGCCTGGGACATCGCCCAAGGTCACTCCTGCTCTGCACAAAACAGCTTAGTGCACTGATGTGAGTTGTGTGTGTGGGTGTGTGTGTGGGGGGGGAGGGTCAGCTAGCCAAGCTCTGCTGGTCCAACCATGAGACACTGAGCTGTTTGCTTTTTCCTAATTTGCCTTTCGGTCCTGGCAGAAACTCCCCTGTGCCCTGCCCCAGTCCCCTTCCCCCCATCAAAGAATCCCTTTACACATACCCCCAATGACCTTCAACAGTAGGGGCTCATTCTCAAGACAATCTGCCTAGGCTACAGACTCTGACAAGGAGCCACTCTCTCCCTCCCCCTAGAAACCTGTCCTCCCTTTGGCTTACAGAACACTGCTTTCTTTTCTGGTGTTCTTAGACCTCAGCAGCGGCTCCTTCTCCTTGATTTTCTAATCCAGGAGAGTCCCAGGGCTCAGTCCTTGCACCTGGTCCTTCTTCTCATGACTTTAAATACAAACTGTACATCAAGGTGGCAACTATTTGCAGTCTAGACTTCTGCACTATGAGCATAACAATACCAAAGCCAAGCCTGCCCTTCTCTGTCTCTTCCCCATCTCTGTCCATGCAGTTGATGAAGTCATGAGGGAGTAAATTTTGCCTCCTCTATTTCTTTTCCCCTCAACATCTAAGTCATTCAACTCCACTTGTTTGTTTGTTTTTGAGACTACACATTTGTTTTGAGACTACTTCTCACTATTTTTGCCTATGGAACCCCAGGCAACCTGGGGTACCACGGACTCAAGCAATCCCAGCCTCAGCTTCCCAGGTAGCTGGGATTACAGGTGTGCGCCACCACGCCCAGCTATTTTTTTGAAACTAGGTCTTGCTACGTTGCCCTGAGTGGGACTCAAAGCACAAGCCTTGGTCCCCACTGCAGCTTCCTAGGCTGCCACTTACAGGCACGTACCACTATGCCCGGCCCTCAACTCTACTTGTAATGGACATCTAGAAAGAACCCAACCCCTTCTGTGGCAGGAACTGGCAGCAGCTGTCGTGGTCTCGCTGAAATAGTCCAATTAGCCACAGAAGTGAAGGATGCTCCAATCAGACTCTAGTGTGGGCCACTCTGAGGATGGATTTAAGCCAGGGTCTGAGAGAGCTGAGGAGTGTGGGATCCAGGAGCCTGGGCACCAGTCTCCAAGTGAACTGCACTAGCCTCCTAGAGAAGTACTCCAGCCTCTAAAAAAACAGTTGCAGCCCCACAGGAGAAGACCTCTGTTCCTGGTCTCTGAGAAAGGGGGACCAGCAGCTACATATAGCAGTCAACCACTGAGGAAGAGAAGCCAAGACCTTTGCAGAGACTGGGCCTCCAGTCCTGTCTCTGACATTACCTGACAGGAGTACCAAAGGCCCTGGGCCTGGTGTCTCTAAGAGCAGTTTGTTGTTGGTGCAGTCCAGTCATTCAAAAAAAGCTATTAAGCATCACAGCCGCACTCCTGGTATCAACTGACCAGCACTCCACTTGTCTGGTGGACACTAACTGGGTGAGGTAGCTGGCCCCTCGTGGAGCTCTTTGTTTCCCTTGTAAAACCAACCTCATGGTTATTGGAACCTGAGGTCTCTTGTAATTGTGTGCATGAGTAGAAGAACCTAGTCTGTGACCTGTCATCTATGGGGCACTGCCCCTTAATTTGGTATTTGTCTCCCTGCTTAGTTTTGGTGCCTTGTCTTCACTCAGTGGAGGTGGCATCCACTTTACTGTCCCAGTACGTCTCCCATTATGTCCCATGCCATAAGTATCCGCTCTCACTGGATCAAATAGACTCCAAACATCTCCCTGCTTCATCCTGGGCCCCAGTTTACTCACAGCACACAGCTGGGGGACCCCTCACTAACAAAGACAGGTATCCTCATGCCTCACCCAAAACTCTCCAGTTGCTCCCAATAAAAGCCACATGGCTCACAATGGCCCCAGTTCCCAAAGCCCTTGTGCAGACACTCCCTTACTTAGTCACTTACACTTCTTTCTCTCACCTGCTCTAAAGGCACAGGGACTCCTCTGCTGAGCCTCAAGTGTACCACACTTCTCTCTCTGCCTGGCCTGCCCCTCTCATCAGTCTGCACAGCTCCTCTACCCTTTAAGTCCCTGTTCAAATGCCACAGTCTCAGTAGGCCTACCCTGAGTCTTGCACTGGAAACTGCATGCCCTCCTTCAACATCCCAAGACTGGCCATCGAGTTATCATCTAAAGTAAACAATACACTTATTCTTTGTGCTGTTTGTAAGTTTATGGCTGTTGTCTGTCTTCTCCCACTAGATTTTTGAGGTCCATTACAACAGAGGCTTTAGTCTTCCTAAACAAGTAAGTGTTCAATGAATATCTGTGGAATGAATGCCTCAGTTCACAAGGATGTTCCTTAGCAGAAAGGGAACCAGTACAGGTGGGGTAAAGGACTGGAGACTAGAGAAGAAATTACTGTTAGCTGATTTACTGTTCAAAATAAGTGAATTTACTTAGTGCTTCTATATTTATGATGTATAGAATTTAAGTCTAATATAAAATTTATTGTATGAGTTACCCCATTTTATTAGTACATATCTGATCTAATTATATAGTTGGAGTTTAGATACTGACCCCCAAAGTCTCAAATCTCACATTTCTAAAAGTAGTCCTTATTCAAGGAAAAAGAGCTGAGGAAATACAGCAAAATGTTAACAACTGACTGATTAAGATGAAACTGTAGATATATAACTTCTTTTGACCAACAAAAATAGCAGTTTCATATGACTGAACCTGGCTGTATGAGGAATTCAGTATAGTTTCTCGTTTGTTTACTTTCCCGAAGAAGGTCCAAAATCTCTCTAATCAAAAATATTAATCTTATTATCAGAAAGAATCACATATATAAAGAGGCTTTCATGATTAGCAGAGGAGTTCTGATCTGCTCCAATTCCAGCCTGGGCAAGTTCACCCCTCCTTAGGCAACCTGATGGTCCCCCCGCTCCCAGGAGGTCACCATATCGATGCAGAACTTAGTGCAGACACCCGATCAGCACAGCACATGACAGCCCCAGCCCAGAACTCCTGGGCTCACGTGATCCTCCAGCCTCAGCCTCCCAAGTAGCTGGGGCCACAGGCACACACCACCATGCCCGGCCATAAAAGTGACTTTTAAAACAACTCTCACTGCTTCAGCTTGGACTTAGGGCTTTCTCACTTTGGAAATCCAAATACTGCTAGGAAGAGCCAACATGCTGTAAGAAACAGGCGTCTGGGAATCAACACCCCAACTCTCCTCTGGGCCACACCTGGCTGCACCCTTCCTCGACCTTTGTCCAGTAAGTGGGATGTCTCCTCCCAGGTCAGAGAACTGCAAGTGAAGCCAGAGAAATGGGCAGACACCCACCGCAAGTCTCAGTCTCTTTTGCTACCCAACCCTGCTCAGAAGAGCTGGGGAAACACCAAGACTTCCTTGACAATCCCTTTCCTTGACAAACCCTTTAGACTGGCTCAGCCCAGGGAGCTTTGCTAGCACTCTGCCCCAGCCTGGTTTTTTCTTCCCAGCACTTGCAGGTCCCACTGACTTCTTGTGCCATAGGCTGATTGGCTGATTTACTGACATCCATTTCCCCAAAGGCTCTGACAAAGGTCAGCCAGTCCATCACGGTGACTTCACCCCTCTCCACACAGCTCCAACCCCAGCCTCCCTAAGTCTGGAGTACAACAGACACTTTAAACTCTTTGCTGAAAACATACTGGCTCTGCTCGAGGGGGCCCAGAAAGTCCAGCCCTCAACCTTCTGCAATGCCTATTCTAGCAAATTGTTTAGTTCTCCCTACACCACAAAAATTTTTACAATCTCTAAGACCCTAAGAAAAGCAAAGTAACAGGTGCTGGGTTTTAAAGTCCACAAGAGCCCTAAAAGGGCTCTACTCATCAGCTCCAGCTGCCTTTTCTCACAGGGGTGAATCAGGGATCCCAGGTTAGACATGGGTTTTCTGCCACCCAAGACAGAGTTCCAGCATCTCACCTCCCAGTAAGCCCCACCTCCTAGTCCAGGTTGCCAGGACTGCCCCTGCGCTCTTCATCATCCTGTGGATGTTCAGGCAGCAGGAAGACAGAGGTTGCGCTTGCAAACAATCAGGCACCCTGATTTCCTAGAGATCCACCTCCTTTTACTTCCCTCCTTCCAAGACCACAGGCAGGATTAAGCTGATTATTAATTGTTGACTTCAACCAGCAAGAGGACTGGTGGCTATCCCAGCAAGAAGACAAGCGAGGCAAACAGGAGAGGAATCAGAGGCACAGAACAGCAGGAGACAACCCCTGCAACCCTCCCACCCTCCCCCATTCTTCAGATTCAAGGGGGTGAGTGAGGTACACAGAAAAGAATACTGCCCTGTGTGCACAGCAGAGAGGGTTAGACCAAGGTAGGGTGAGGCTGTTATTAATTAATAAGCAACTTAAAAGAATACTGAAGAGGTCCTTCATTGCAATACAAACAAAAAGGACCATAGTGACTAAAATAGGGTAGTACCAGAACAATGAAATGTTTAGTCTCCAGACTCAGCTGTACCTTAGTCTCCTCCTTAAACAGTTTCAGTTTCCAAAGTTTCGTTACTCCAGGTCAAAGGTGGTCTGAAATGATTACATATAATGTGTGTGTGATAAACACACACAGAGCAAGAGAGACCACATTCACATAACTTTCATTACAATATATTGTTAAAACTATTCTATATTTTATTAGTTACTGTTACTCTCTTACTCTGCCTAATTATAATTCAAAGGCTATCAAAGTGTGTGCATATACAGGAAAAAAACAAATCCTGTATATCCTGCTTCAGACATCCACTGGTATTAGAACACATCCCCTTCACGTAAGTGAAACACTGTTTGCATCAAAAAGTGAAAGGCGCAAGACCATAGCCTCAGCCATTTCTTCTACTTTCAGCAATGACCTGAACACAGGTCAATGAAACCCCAGCCCATATGCAAAGTGTGCCCAGGAGGGTCATTGCAGCCACTATAAAGGCTGATGCAGATACAGATGGTGGTTTACCATTTGTGTAAAGCAAAAAGTTACACACCAGGAGAGAGAGAGAGCGATACTGGCTTCTTTCACTTAATGCATTCCGTTTTTGACTTTTCAACTTACTGTCAGAAAATAAAAATGGTATTCTCACAGGGAGATGGAGAAATATAGTTCAATGCTGACCTACCAGAAGAAAACGCACCTCTTTTGGGTAGCAAGAAAAGGGTGGCTTTCATTTCTTAATCATTTTCCATTTTTTCAAAGTTTCTACATTAAATATATTTTCACTTTTATATTAAAAATACAATGTGTCCCTTTGACACCTGACTTTGGGCACTCAGCAGCGTTAGTGGAGCAGAGCTCTACTCTTATCCTTCATTCCCACTGTGGAGAGTCCCCTTGGAGGGGGAGAATCAGGATGGGCTTAGCTCTCGTCTTCCTGCTGATTCACACACAGATTGTTTCCAGTTATTTTCTACTGCAGATAAAACAGTCATGAAAACCCCTGTAAGTCCTCCAGTTGGCCCACGTGAGACTGTAAGCTTAGAGATGTGGAGTTCTTAGGTCAAAGTCCAACACTGGCCAATTCCACAGACCCTCCTTATTGCCTTCTCCAGTAGGGACCAGTAGAAATCAAAGTTGGTGGTTCTTGATTTAATCCTCAATGCCTAGCATAAGGTTAAATACACAGCAGGTGCTTGGTGAGTAAGCTACGCAATACATGCCACCAAAGAAAATACCACACTAGAACTGGTTATGTTTTTGAAAGGACAGAAATGAAAATGGAAGGCTAGCTGGACATGGTGATGCATGCCTGTAATCCCAGCTACCTGGGAAGCTGAGGCTGGGGATTGCTTGAGTCCGTGGTACCCCGGGCAACGTGAAGCTGAGGCTGGGGATTGCTTGAGTCTGTGATACCCCAGGCAACGTGAGCCTGTGTTTCCACGGGCAAAAATACCGAAACCTAGTCGAGGGTGGGGGGGCAGCCAAGGCTGCCAAAGCCATAGGAACACAAAGGGGAATGCAGACCTTGTTGTCTCTTACCAACAGAAAGGAGTGGCAGGCAGGTAAGGGGAAGTCTAGAAACTTACAGGGAGATTGGCCCAGTCATTCTGAGACAACACCTCAGCCAGGACAGCTGGCACACACTCCCAGGAGAAGGTTTAGGGCCTTTTAGGACAGGGTCTCCAAAGGGGGTATTCACAGCCAGAAAAACTTTACGTTTGTTTTTTAACTCAAATTAAGTAATTTAGTTCAGTTTGTTTATACAGACTGACAGAGGGCCCTGACCAGGTCAGTATGCCAGCCAGTCACCTTGGGGCATCCGAGGCAGGGGCGCCCACATGCGCTCATTTTCAATTATATAGCTATACAGATGATGTAACCCAAACAAAATGATAGTGTCTTAACAAGACCCCTGCCTGGAAACCCAGGGTGGAGAGACTGAATAAGCAAGCACAGCACCCAGAGGACAGAGCTGACTACTTGCCAGCCCTGACACTCAGCCTGGGGAAAAGGAGCAACCACAAAGTCCAGGCTGAGTGGTGACCAAAGCTAAAGAGCTTTGGTCATAAGAACAGAATTTGAAACAGATTTGTAGCCACAGTCAGCAACGATGATCCCCGCCATTAGGGAGGGTATTTTGTGTCCTGAAAAAGCACTGAAATATATGAGATGATAAATGTCAGTAAGTCCTTTAAAAATAATCACCATATTATTGAATGGTATGTGTCATATCATTTCCAGTATTATTTCCCTTTTACCCCTAACAGTGCACAGGATCACTGGTTTAGAGAGTTCCCTTTAGAACAGTAAAGATGGTCACACCTTACTTGCCCCTTTGCACAGAAGACACTTGGGTGTGCCCCTTATGGTTCACTCGCCCAGGCCTATCAATAGTGGAATGAGCACACACAGGGGCCAGGGACTGTGCCACTGCAGTTCCTACAATCACAGTGTGAGACACACAGAAAAGGAAGGCCCCAGGTTCCCCGCCCCACCCAAGAAAGGGTGGAGCTGTGCAGTTGAAAAAGACTAAGTTAGAAAGGAGAGACCTGCGGGGCACGGTGGCTCAGGCCTGTAAGCTTCAGCC